>JAEMWC010000129.1:605000-637500 GCA_016490735.1 Pachyseris speciosa
GAATTCAGTTTTATTGCGGATATTAAATACAATCGAGCTGTAGAAAGGAAGTGAAAGATTACTGTTTGCCAGTATTTTATGAAGCGAAGGCCCTCCGCAATAAATACATGAAGAGTTGAAAGCTACCCCCCCCCAAAGAAAAAGGAGAATCTTCTTTAAATTTAGCGTTTTTCCACAACAATTTTATGATCTCGAATCGTAAATCTTAGTTTACGATGTTTAACGAGATGCATTCCAGGCTTAAATCCGCTCGCCCTACCCCTCCCACACCCCACTACCACCCCACGCCTTCTTCGTTAATAGACAAAGAATTAAAATTTTCCAAGCATAGCGTAATGGCAGCCAAACCAATAAAATGATTTTAATTTAGCACTGTGTAATTTATCCCAACTCCTTTCGTATGACTGGTTGATAGAAACTGTAAAGGTGAACGACTTTTGCGTCATTTCATCAGTTGGAGTAGTGCAAGGTACAGTGAAGCTGGATATATTGGGTGAGTTGTCAGTTAATGCACCTTATATTGTGTGTTTGTTTGGGATAGACAGGAATGAGTAAGATATAATAATAATAATAATAATTTAATAATTTATGCACTTCTAGTGCGCATCTTTACATAAGAATGATCAGATGCGCATTCTTAAGATAAGTACAAAAACTAATAGATGTAAAACTAAAAATATGGCCAGGACTACTAAGTTAAAAACATATATAACTAAAACTAATTGATAAATGGTAAAACTAATGGTAAAATGGTAAAACTAATTGATAAATAATTAGCGCTATCAAGTATATGCATGTCTAAAAAGGAAGGTCTTAAGATGCACTTTAAAACTAGTTAAACATGTGATTGAGCGAAGCTCACTAGGAAGAGAATTCCATAATGACGGCGCTGCGATGGCGAATGCCCGATCTCCTAGCGTAGCCTTAGATTTCACTGATGGCATAGTTAGGAGTAAAGTATTAGAACCCCTAAGATTATAGCGTGATGTCTTGGCACTTATTAAGGACTGTAGATACTGAGGCGCAAGACCGTGTAACGCCTTAAACGTGAGAAGAGGTACCTTGAAGTTGATGCGTGCCCTGATAGGCAACCAATGCAAATCGCGCATTATAGGTGTAATATGACAAAACCTTGGCGCATTACATACTAGCCTGGCAGAAGCATTCAGAACTCTCTGAATTTTCGCAAGCTGGTTGCTTGGTAGCCCGTACAATAGGCTATTGCAATAATCGATGCGGGACGTTATGAAAGCATGGACTAGCGTCCCCGCAGTTTCTTGAGATAAATACTTGCGTATGCGTCAAATATTACACAGGTGGTAAAATGCAACAGAACAAAGCTTACTAATATGACTAGACATAGTGAGCTGTGAATCGAACCATGATCCAAGGTTTCTAACTGCCGAAACAGGACTCACTTTAGCAGAGCCCACCTTAATATTATCAATATTAACTTTGGCTAGCTGCTGCCTTGTACCTAGTATCAGAAACTCTGTTTTGTCATCATTTAACATTAGATTGTCTGATATCATCCAACTCCTAACATCACTGATGCAGTCAGTCATAGACTTTAGAGCAGCGTCCGCATCCGCAGATTGGTTTGGGCGAAAGGAAACGCACAGCTGCGTATCATCAGCATAGCAATGAACTTGTGGCAGATGACGCTCCACGATGTCAAATAGCTTGCGCGTATATATGATGAAGAGCAGCGGGCCTAAGCAAGATCCCTGAGGGACGCCTTGACACAGGGGGAACTTCTTGGAAAGACCACCATTCACAGACACTCGCTGGAACCGGTCAGATAAATACGACTTGAACCAAGAAAGTGCATTGCCCGCTACACCGCAGTCAGACTCAAGACGCTGAATCAGCTTATCATGATGTATCGTATCAAATGCTGCACTTAAATCCAATAAAACTAGCAGGGTGACATGTTGCTGATTCATTGACATCAGGATGTCATTCTTTACTTTGAGTAAAGCTGTTTCCGTGCTGTGTAGAGGCTTGTACGCAGATTGCAGTAGGGACTGGCGCTCGGTGACTGTCAGATGCTCAGTGAACTGATGGACACACGCCCTTTCTGAGAGCTTGGATATATAGGCGAGATTGCTCACTGGACGGAAATTCTTATAGGCAATGTCCAAGTTAGGCTTCTTAAGAGAAGGCAAGACAAGCGCCTCTTTCCAGGTCCCAGCAAACTGGCCGGTCTCAAAAGAAAGATTAACCAACTTGGTTATGACTGGCAGCAAAATGTCCAGCGACTGAACAACAATCGAGGTTGGGACCGGATCGAGCTGACATGATTTTTTAGGCGCCTTGTCAATGAGCATGCGCACTTGATCTTGTGTCAGAGACTTGAAGCTGGTGAACCGTCCATGTGCACATACGCTATGCTCGTCTACGTGAGGAGGCGGTTGAGACTGCGCTGACAGGTCAGCTAGAGAACTATTTATTCGCTCAATCTTCTGTATAAAATTGCCAAAATCATTTGCAAGCCGGTCAGGGTCTCCCGATGGCTTTACTGATGTTTTTAAACAGTTCAAGCTAAAATTCAGTTTAACAAGATCTCAGTCTCAATGACTTTCAGTTCAAACAAAGAGAAAATTGTCTGCGAGTGCTGTTGAAAGTTTTCTTAGAAGAGCAACAATATTATGAAAATTGTGTTCCCTGCCACACGTTTTACAAAAAACAAGCAAGAAATGTCGGCGTCAAAGGCATAAAGACTACAAAATATTGATGATCAAAAATAGAAATCTGGTCATATTAGCGTGAAACAAATTACTTGCGCTTCTTTCATCCTTTTAATTATGGGTGTGTCTGCCATCAATGAAAAAAAGCATGCTTTATGCATATATTTATTCAATTATTTGTTCTGGTATTTTTTTGTTTCTGATCGGAAGGTTTAACTGCTAATTTGGTTCTCGACTCGTTGTAGCTTGTAATTAGTTGGCTTTCATTACTTCTCTCGTCGTTTTACTGAGTCTGACTGGATACCCGGGAATGAAAAACTATTTGCCATTTAATATTGCAGTCATCCTCTTACAAACTTATCGACTATTTCTATCGACTCTTTAACACCACACTTGAAAGTGCCTTGAAGAGGCTAATATATAAGTGTGCTTTCTCAACAGCGTGCAAAGATGCACGCGGATATGTGCTGATCACAAGAACAACGATTCCGTTGTCACGGGATGTAACCAAGAACCTTTGCAATCTACACAACCACTCAACTTTTAAAGGATTTTATTTTCCAGTGACACAAATATCACCCTGCACTTATGCAAAGACCAAAGGGAAAGAAAGTATAGAAATGCATTCCGCACCCTCTATTAACGCATGATATGCAACGGAAACTAAGCAGATCTAACTGATACTAAAAGGACTACTGAGATAGTTAACAAAGTGAGACTTGGAAACCAGTTGAAGAACATTTATTTACTACCCTCCAACTCCACCCCCAGGTCCTCAACATGCTCTATAACACGCATGAATAAAAACTTATGACACGACTCATAAACTGACCATCATCACTATTGTAGCCTGCGATCGGGCGTTCTTTTTCTTTTGTACGGGGGAGGGAGAAAAAGAACGCCTGATACAATTACTGTACGAGTCGCTTTCCGCCCCTCGGTTGTTTACCTGTCAACAGCGATGTTATCTTGTGTGATACGATAAATGTCAGCCAATCAGATTTTACCGGAAATCCATGCGGTAATTCGCGGCAAGGAAAAGCACTGCTACTTTTTTGAATAATGCTTAACCATTGGTGTGTTTTCTCTGTTGAAAACGTCAAGAAACAAATAAAATACTAAAAAAAGACTGCCGGTGGAACATCAGAATCCTTTATTTTATCGTAAAGCGATTAAAAGTTTGGGAATGAAACTTTGATTCTGCAGCAGCACGTCTTACAACAAGTGCGCCCGTGAATATTAAAATGATCGTCAATTGTTGTACATAGTAGTTCTACGATTTGATTTTCCGATTTGTGAACCCTGACTCCTCAATCGCGGCTGCACAATCCGCCTTCTTTTGATTTCCGACTTCTTGGTTCCATTTATATTCCAGGGGACTCACCACAGCTACCATAAAGATGTTTTGGAATCAGTAGAACGATGCATTTTTTTTTTTTCATCGCTTTCGGAACAACTAGTAAATAACTCTCCTGCCAAATCATGTGTAAAGTACGGCTGCAACGTCTTCTTTTAAGCATAAGATCCTTGGGATGCATTCCATCGGCTCTTCCTTCAAGGATTTGTGAATAAACTCTTGAAGAGAGTAAGTTATAGCTGCATAAAATTCGCCTCGGCAGCCGACATAACGGCTCACTTGTGTTGAGTTTGCACCGGAAGTCACATACGTAAATCAAGTAACCAATCAGAACGGGACTCAAAAGACTCTTTTGTTCTACGACCAATCAGACAAAACTCCAGATTCTGGCTTTTTTTACATGTGATCTCGTAAAGAAATATATCATGCCCTCCTCCCCTCAGCGACATGTAGAGAATATAGGGAGAGAGCATGATTTCAGGCTATCACTATTGAGTTTGTTGTAACATATTTCCATGTTAACTATTATCAGGCAAAATTAAAAAATAAACGTTTCCATACAGCAGAAGAGTACCTCTAACTAGACCATCGTTAACGTGTTTCGTCCTTTCACAAAAAATAGGTCTTGGGTAATTAAAAATGGTACTTAAAGAAAGGGAGCATCACCCCTTCCAATAACCGGAAGCAGCACCTAGAAAATTAATAAGTTTAGGTGACGGAATGGGCCATTTCCGAATTACCTTGGTGCTCATCTTTTCATATGAAAATTAGTTTTCGTTCACATGCAAATTAAACTCATTTTCATACAAATGGTTGAGCACCTGACCTCGCTTTGAAAAGGAGACCATAGGTAATTCGGAAATGGCCCATTATACACGATGTCCATAATCAAGGTTTTTGCTGATTTTGACTTTCAAGCCTTATGTTAATGGTCATTATATTTTTTTTTATTACACAGACCACTTAAATTGCTCAAGCTCAAATGAACTTTCCGCTGGTCATCATGTTATGTTTAATGGTTTTACCGCTGGTCGCTTTGTGTTCCTCGATGGTTAAGAGCACCAAGCCAGCTGACAAAAGGGTGAGGCAATGATTCTTGAAAAGTGATAATGATAGAATTTTCTTGAAAGTCTGGCCAAAACTTTCACACATGATAGAGACCAATGTGTACTGAGCATTTGGTTCTTATTTCCATCACTACTGTACGATTTTAGTCGTCCAGTTCAGTCTTAACTATTGCTTCTCTAAAACAATATGCAGAAATAGTGTATGTGAGCAACAATTTGTTGAAAATACGAAGTACTTTATTCAACGCAGCCTCTTCTGTGCTATGGTGGACAACCAGGCGTAAATGGCATTCCCGGCGTAAATGGCATCCCAGGATCCCCTGGACCATCTGGCCGTGATGGACGTGACGGAGCTAAGGGAGAACAGAGCAGCGCGGGAAACACTGGACGCCAGGGACCTCCTGGTGCTGGAGGACAAAAGGGAGAAGCTGGAATCCAGGGTCCCGCCGGCCAAAAAGGGGAGCGAGGGAGAAAAAGCGAGAGTGGAAGCCCAGGAGCAGCTCAGCTTTCCTCGCACTTAAACTGGAAAGAGTGCGCATGGAAACAAGCGGATGGGAGAGACTCGGGCGAGATTTACGTAAGTGGTTTACTTCTGTAACAATACTCATGGAATCTAAACAACATTTAATAGAGGGCCACTGCTAAACAAAAGAATGCTAAAGGAAGTTGAGTTCAGTCCATTTGAAAACAAAAGGGAAGAAAATATTAGGCGAGAAAACTTGCGGCAAGGGGATAAGAAATTTGATTCAAATGGTTCAAAATGTTGTCAGTTTTACCAGCACACTTGGTGTGCTGAATTGTACCTTGAACATTGCTTATTTTAGACCCAAGTGTTTCAGCTAACATACATCCTTTGAACATTTTATGTTCCTTTCAAGTTAATTATCTGGTGGTTTCAGTTCTTTCTAAGAAGATCGATCAGTAGAAGCTACCTACTTATAGGAGTTGGATATCTGGTAAAAATTGTTAAGGCTGGTCAGCTCATCAGTGCAAAAAGTCGAAGTACTATGTGATAAGCTATCTCACATAATTGCAATATAATGCTCAGAAAGATACGAAGATCTGATTACTATTGAACAGTGCATTCTATAGTATAATGTTATGATTAACTATTTGGACAAACTGCTTAGTCATGAGTAAATAACCTAACGAGAGTCCTCAAGCTGTAGAACGCGCTGCTCAAGTAATCTGAGGAGCTGACACAAAATCGAATAGTGTAAATCTATTTAAGAAATTGAAATAGCTCCCTTTTCATGATGAAATTAAGCTTAACAAGTGTACTTTATTATGAAAGGTGTTCGTCATCGTGGTTTCAAATGATAGCTGAGTTAATCTTTTGTCTCACGATTGAGTCACAAAGATGCGGATCGCGACGTTTCGACCGTTATACTGCTGGTCTTCATCAGGCGATGGTGTCGACTGGCTGCGTGTGAGTATAAGAAGCACTGTGGCTGGTGGTGATTGGTGCGTTTCTATCCTCGCTTAGGCTGTTGTTGATTGGAGGATTTCGATCCTTGTCGTTCAGACTAGAAATTGTTCCCTCAGCGGTCCGCTTTGGTACTGATGGGCTGTTGTGTTGTTTGATCGTGGGCATCCACGCTTCAAGAATTTCAATTCCATTGTCCCTGTTGCTGTTGTTAGGGTGAAGTCTTATGTGAATAGCCTCTTTAACCCTACGGGTGTACCAATGTGGGTCTCGGTTAATAAATTTAATTTCGTCCCAGAGCGGATAATGTCCGGTCGCGTTGCTATGTTCCACGGTGCTTCTTATACTCACACGCAGCCAGTCGACACCATCGCCATCGCCATCGCCATTCTGGGTTGGAAAATATGGCAACGTAAAGAGTGCTGACGCATATACAGGCTGGGTCGCAATGTAAACAGAGCACCTTTATTCTATAGACAGTATGGAGGGTACGCAGTCAGTCTCCAGAGATTCGAATGACAATGGGTTGGCGGCCATGTTGGTGGACAATAACAAAAGAAGCTAATGAGCAATCTTTTGTTCACGGTACACCAACTGATGGCGGTGATGACGTAACGTGCATACGCCCTATTAAAGTAAATTCTCCCGTCTGCTTGAACACCATGCCCTTAGAAATTTTTTCCCTTTATTATCAATCCTGCCCAACAAAGCTGCCCAGCTGTAATTGAACTTAGCACTCTTATGAGACTTGTCATGGATTTGCGCGTTCTTCCAGTAACAACTAATCTGCTTAAGGACCATCATATCAATTCCACTATTAAGCAACTGAAATCAATAATGGTTGATTTGACTGTTTTTCGCAACAAATCACGGAACCTAGGCATTTTTATTCTGCTATCTCTTCCAATTTGATTTTCCACTCACAACCCTGGCAAAACTATTTCTACAGCAGACATTTCAAAATGCTTTAAATTGGTCTATTTTCCATAGTAAGGATAAAGTAGAGTCTTAACTGCTTCCTAGGATCTGGTGTTACTATAAGCTCCACAGCTAGAAGTAAACGCAAAAGACCGCTCGAAATGATTCAGGAATAGTCTGCTAAGAGCTTGAGTTTCTCATGCATGCAGTGTTCATGTTTACTATACTCAATGCTGTCGTCGATTGCGTGCAAGACATTTAACATGCTAAGACTGAAGCGAGTGTTTATTGAAAATGCTACATAACGATATTGATTCCAGACCTTTACTTTAACATTTCAAAATGCTTTAAATTGTTCTATGTTCCATAGTAAGGACAAAGTGGAGTCTTAACTGCTTCCTAAGATCTGGTGTTACTATGAGCTCCACAGCCACAAGTAAACGCATAAGACGCTCCAAATGATACTGAAATACTCTGTTTCAGTTTCAGTCCAGTTTATTCTTTTTTGCACTATTTACAAACATTTCTACATTAAAGTACATTACAAAAGTAGAGAGATAAATCAGCAAACTAAATTACACAAATCATGAACAGCAAATATGCGCAGTGACCAAAGTAGCTTAAGGTGATTCCTCTCAATTGCATGGCGCATCCTTACTGCGCATAATTTATGGCGTCATTTGGCGCGCGCTCGCGCGCACGCACATTAAAAACATGGTGTATTTGCCTTGACAATGAGCTTTGTCAGCCGAAATTTTCCCTTTGTCCTCGTGTTGCAAAGAAACGAGCACGGTGACCACCCTTTTTTATTGGTGTTATTTACTCGTAATAGGCACACGAAAAACATGTTTTAAGGAGAAAAAAGGTTTAGTAGTAGAAGTTGGATTATTTCCATATAAATGACGTGAAACTCTGCATTTAGAGCCAGGGAGGAGTATGACATGATGATGCAGTGATCCACTTTTCTTACATTATTTACAAGATCGGGCAATTCGAAATCGTTATACTGAAAGATTATAGCCCAGACACACAATTAGGCTCTGGGTTTCAATACTATTCATAGTTTTTGCTACATAATAACATTTTTTTTTTCGGTTGTTCAAGTTTCGAACATTTCTCGCGCAACTCCGTAAAATCGCTCAGAAAAACAGGCATGCAGGGCGAAAAGAAGCATGGTGACCCCATCTTTTTATTGCATTTTTTCAATGTCCTATACATGGATATCAATTATGCCAAGTTTGAAAAAAAAATCTTAATAGTACATACTTTTCAGGGGAATTACCTTAAGCTTTCGACTTGATCACTGCCACGGACAATTAATTGGCATGAACATGTACATAGACATTTAAAGAACAAAGAAAGTAAAGTGCAATAGGCTATATAAATGATACATATATTACATAATTAAAATACATTAATTAATATTACTTAATAATAAAAAACTACACTTAAGAGACAGATTGAGTATTTAGAAGATATAGAGCTTTTAGAGTTTCTCATGCAGTGTTTGAATGGACTGCACTCAGTGCTGGCGTCGATTGCGTGAAAGACATCAGTAAGATGCTAAGGCTGAAGCGAGTTTTTATTGACAATACTACATAACGATATTGATTCCACTTAACAGACTTTTACTTTAACTAATTAAATTAATTTAACTTAATTCGTGCTATTGCTTAAAAATCGAAAATCTAACTCTGTTTTCAGTTTTTGTAGTTAACGGCTTTGTGTCCTATAACACGTGTTCCCCGACTTCTTTCTCGATGCCCTTAGCTGACAAAACCACTAAATTTCCATAAAACAGTTGGTTTAATTTGTAGGAGGAATCGTATCAAAACTCGTGTTTACTGTCTGTTTGTAGCGCGCACGGCCTGTATCAAGCTTACTAGTCATAAGTTCCCGTTTAGTCCGTTCTCGGTCTCTTGTTAGGGGGACTCACAATAAATGTGTCCTCAGAATTCAGTTTTACCAAGGATATTCAATACAAACAATCAAGCTGTAGAAAGAGTGCAGTGCAGCGGTATTGTTTTAATTTTTTCCAGCCCTCCCCATGACAGTGCTAATATGCAATGAAGGTCCCCCCCATTCTGTTTTCCTTCTGCATAATGAGTTTAAGCTATATACCCTCCCAAAAGGTTAGAACCGTCGTAATTTACAGTCCATCGGATAATCATTTAGCAAAGAGTTTGTTTTAAAACAGAGATTATAGCGTTTTCCTAGAACAATCATGCCATTTCGATTCTATAATTTTAGTCTCCAAAGCTTTACGAGGTGACTTCTTTGAGTTTAACTCCCCTCACCCTCCCCTCCCCCCTCCCCACCCACCTTCTTCGGAGACGAAGAACTTCTTCAACTGACAAAGAACTAAAATTAACCAAACAAAGAGTAATGACAGCTGAGCCAATGACACCGTTGGTACTATTGTATTTATACCAACTACCGTTGCATGATTGGTTGATAGAAACTATAACAGGGTTCGGCTTTTGCGCCATTTCATCAGTCGGAGCAGTGCAAGCTGCAGAGAAGGTGCAAGTATTGGGTAAGTTCCCAGTTAATGCATCTTATATTGCGCGTGTTTGGGATAGACAGGAATGAGTAAACCTTTTAGCTTTACTGTAAGGAAAATTTATAAACGATTCGAGGAAACATGGAACTAGACACTGATATTTCAATATGACTGACTTTTTGAAACGAAGAGAAATTCTCTTCGAGCAGTTGTTGGACGGGGGCCAATATTATGTGGAAATCTGCATGTGTTGTCCTGTGACAGTTTGCGCTAAAACAATTTCGACATAAAGTTATAAAGACTGGAAAAGGCTGCTGATGAAAATAGAAATCTTTTCACATTGGTTTAAAGCCAATTAATTGTGCTTTTTCATATTTACGGGTTTGACTGTCATCAAGGAAAGCTTTTCAGTTTATGCCTTTATTCATTCATTGATTTGCTCTTGTATTGCTTTCTTGTTTTTCATCTCATCTCAAACTCTGGCGCTCGAATCTTTGTAGCTCGGTTGGCTTTCAATTCATTTCCTCTTTCGTGACTTTAGGCTGGATACCTGAATGAAAAACTATTTGCCATTTAGTATTGCTTCAGCAGAGTCAAGCTCCGGAAAACTTATCGATTATTTCGATCGACTCTTTATCACCACACTTGAAAGTGCCTTCAAGAGGCTAATATATATGTATTATTTAGGGATTGGAGGAATAAATAAATAAAATAAATAATAAATAAATATATAGTGTGCTTTCTAAATAAAATAGCGTGCTAAGATGCACGAATAAATATGTTTGCTGATCTAACGCAGAAACCACATCACACAAGAACAACATTTCCGTTGTCACAGAATGGAACCAAGATCCTTTGCAATCTAAAGAACCACTTCATTTCTTTGAATGATTCTAGTGACACAAATATAATTATATATCTATAATAATATTACCCTGAACTAATGCAAAAACAGAAAAAGCAGGTATACAAATACATTCTATATGAGCATGAATAATCAATTCTTTCTTTTTAAGTTGCTGTTGTTGTCGTTGCAAGTACAGAAACAAACTGAGAAAATCTATAAAGGCAAAAAGGGTTACACAGAACAACTTAATAAGAAACGACTGCTGAGGTAGTTAACTGAATGAAACTTGGAAATCCATTAAAATGCAAGCAAGTCACTCTCGCTGCACTGAGTTTGTTTTGCTTTCCGAAAATTTACTTCTGCCACCCCACCCCCTACCCCAGACCTCCACCTGTTTTCCAACACGCATCAATAAACAATTATGACAGGCTTCATAACAAACGATCATCAATTTTCAGCGTTGGGATTTGTTTGAAAATACATTGTGACATATTTGTAACATATTTCCACGTTACCTATTACCAGGCAAAGATAATAAATAAACATTTCCACCCAAAAGAAGAGTAGTTCTCGATTGAGCCATTGTTTTTGTGTTTCGTTTCACACAAAATGTGTCTTGGATAATTTAAAATAAAAGACATTGGAAGAAACTCACCGTTTCAAATGGGCCAACTCTGCCCCTTGGAACCGTTACGACATCAAGTTTGGTTTACTGAGGTGCTGGATTCATACACAATGGCCCAAATCAAGGTTTTTAGCTGAGTTTGACTTTTAAGTCTTATTTAATGTTATGGTCATTATATCTTTTTCTCAGATCAATTCAACTGCCCAAGCTCACATGAACATTCCGCTGATCATCACCGTTTTACCGCTGATCACTCTGTGTTCTGCGATGGTTAACAGCACCAAGCCACCTGACAAAAGGGTGAGGCAATGATCATGCTAAATAACAAGAGAATTTTCTTGAATATCTGGCCAAAATCTTCACACAAACATAGTGGCTATTGTGAGCTTTTGGTTCTTATCTCCACTCTTCAGGGGCAACCAACGAGCCAAATCAACCAAAAGCTGTAGAAAGGCATTTTTAAGCACCTTATCGTGTTTGAAGTCTCTTTAAAGTGATCTTTCCGTTACCTAGAAGAATTTGATATGTTCGGATTCCTTAGTTGAATTGAAAGTTTAATTGCCTGAAAATGTTAGGGAACAAAATCTTCCTTTAAGATAATGCTAGCTGAAAGGAACTTTCTACGAACTTTCTAGGGAACTATTTTCTTTCAGAAAATGCTAGCTGACGTTTATGACTGCCCAAAACAGCAAATATGACCTTTCCGAAAACTTCTGGCGAATCTTTTAGGCCACGTCTTAGTTACGAAAATTCGAGAGCACTCTTTAATCAACGCCGAAAGTCTAAAGCGAACTACCCTCCACCGAACAGATATCTACCGAAACTTGTCATTACGTGCCCCTGACACTTACGTACTGTACGTGTCCAGTCAGGTTTCTAATCGCTCAATTCAGTCTTCACTAACTCCTTCAAAGCAATATGCATAGGTAATGTGCTCAACTCATTGAAAATAGTGTAAGTTAGTTGAAATTGAAAATACTAAATACTTTTCTCAACTCACAGCCTCTATTGTGTTATGGCGGACATCCAGGCGTAAATGGTATTCCCGGGGTAAATGGCATCCCAGGATCCCCTGGGGCACCTGGCCGTGATGGACGTGACGGAGCTAAGGGAGAACAGGGCAGCGCGGGAAACACTGGACACCAGGGACCTCCTGGCGCTGGAGGGATGAAGGGAGAACCCGGAATCCAGGGCCCTGTCGGCCAAAAAGGAGAGCGAGGGGAGAAAGGCGAGAGTGAAAACCCAGGAGCAGCTCAGCTTTCCTCGCATTTGAACTGGAAAGAGTGCGCATGGAAACGAGCGGATGGGAGAGACACAGGCGAGATTTACGTAAGCAGTTTATTTCTGTAACAGTAGTGACGTAGAGGGTCATGGCCGGAACAAAGGGGGGGGGGGGGGAAGCTGAGTCCACTTTAAAGCAAAAGCAAAATAAAGATGGGCCATAAAACTTGATGACCAGGGAGTAAGAAATTTCTTTTAAATCCTTGAAAATTCTCTTTTACTAGCTGAATTTACCAGTAAAAATTGTCAGTATTAGCCCAAGTGCTATAATACATGGATTCCCATCTTCTGTTCCTTTTTAACTTGTCTGGTGGGTGTAGTTATTTCTAAAAAGACCTAATGATAGAGGCTCCGAGACGTTTTTTTCTAAGAATGTGATCTCTGGAAAATATTGTTAAAGCCGACTGGTCAGCGCAGCAGTATTTATTATAAATCCTAAAATATTAGTAAAAAGCGATAGAACTTAGTGGAAAAAGGTGCTATATAGGCATACTTTGAATACGTTGTCTTGAGTGAAATGAAAGGCGGTAGGAAGTGAATATATGTTGATTTGCGGACTATTATCTTTATATAACAGGTTTGCGAATTTACGAAGAACTACACAGAAACTGCCCTCCATGTCTATTTCGCTGGCAACCTGCGGATTTATAACTGCGATCACTGTTGCAGCCGTTGGTACTTCAAGTTCAATGGCGCCGAATGCAGTTCTCCAGGCTCCATTGAGGGTGCTTTCTATATGAGCAAAGGGATTGGAGACAACCTTCATCGTCACCGTCACATTGAAGGTCACTGCAACAACATTCACAAGGGAAGGGTGCGAGTGGGATTCTGGGTTGGATCGTGTAACAGCGGCTACAAGCTTACTGACGCTGATACAGGCTGGGGCACAATGTCCCGGATCTTTGTTGAAGAGGTGGCAAAACCACAGCCATAAATTAAACTTCACACACGTAACCATCTGGACATGAATACACTGTAGGACACACTACTGGATATGTAGCAAAAATAATTTAATAGAACAACCGCAAATAGAGATAAAAAGAAAGAATTTAATGTGCAGCCATAAGCGTTATTTGAGTAATAAAGTCCAGTGAGAGTGTCAAATAGATGGTTGTCCAAATTGCTAAGAAGTTATCAGGAGAAGTCTACTAAGTGAGAATAGTTACGTTCTCCTCGATCTATGAGGTATGGGGGCACCCAACCTTGGAAATTCTTTCAGTTAATCATCAAACCCACGAGGCCATTTCTCCCAACGCAACTTATCAGTCTTTGTAAAAAGAATATAACAGCAAGAATATAAAAGCAAGGCTAATACTTCTTGATAAAAGTTCACTTTGCGAGAAACAACATGATCGAATCCCGATAAAGTAGGGTTGTAACCGTGGACAGACCCTATCCTATAAAGGGTGATCTTAACTCACTAAGTTGCAAGAATTGTTTTGTTTATCTCGCTCTGCCACTGGGATTTCCTTCTACAAATGACGGTCCACTTTTTCAGAAGAAGAGGCCTAGGGTAAGGAGTTGCCCACCCCACCCCTCTCCCCTTTAAAATAAGATGGTCAGTCTCTGCAACAGTCAGATTGTATTGTCTCTGTTATAATGGGACATTGTTCTATAAATTTCGTCTTCTTAGATTCAACTCCAGTAACATATCAAACTCTTTCCCCACTGAGACGGACATTTGTTTTACTGCTCCCCAGGCACGCGCGGCTGACTAAATTCGTGACTGTGCATGTCGAATGCAATTATGACCAGTGAAAGACTTAAAACGGGGTAGGAAAAAACTTAGAGATTTGAGGAGGAATTCACACGATTACTAGCAGTTAAGATACTTTATAAACGTAAGATAGATGACCTCTATGACATGAAGCGAAAGAGATGGACAAAGTCAATAAACAAGAAAAAATTCACTTTTACGGCTTTAGCTTGCAAGACAAGGTCGGACTACCGAGTACTTTCCTTTTCTTCGTAGGAAAGCGGTGCTTGTACCAACATAAAATTCCGTGGGAAATCGAGAGCAAATCCTTCTCGGTTTAACAATCTCTTGATAAATTAAAATAAACTAGGTTTGTCACGTTAAATTTCAAACTGTACAGTATCGACGCAATTTTATATGGTCTGCCTGCCATACAAATCAACAAAGTGCAAAGAGTTTTAAATGCTGCTGCGAGGCTGGTAAGCCGCGCGCCGCGCTATTGTCACGTAACACCCTTTTTGCGCGAGCTGCACTGGCTACCGGTCAGACAGCGGATTAATTACAAGATACTGCTTTTGACGTTCAAGACCATCCACGGGAAGTCGCCAGTTTATTTGCAAGAGCTAATTTCAGTTAAGATGCCAGGCGCGTATAGGTTAAGATCATCTTCTAATGGTCTCCTACTTGAACCGCCATCTTTTCGAACTAGAGCCACCTTGGGCGATAGGTCATTTCAAGTAGCAGCACCAAAATTGTGGAATGCTCTGCCGCATGAAATCCGCTCTATTTCTAACATCAATACTTTCAAGCGCCATCTTGAGACACCTGTTTAGCAACGCTTTTAATCACGTATAATATATATTTTTTATTTTATATTGTACATTATAAATCTTTTTAAATTGTATCATATGTAAAGCGCATTTGATCACATTTACATGGAAAATGCGCTATATAAGTTTTTAAATTATTATCATTATTATTTATTAAATATTCATGTACACCGATGGAGGGAGCACCTTCAAGTAAATAAAATTGCCGACTTTGAATGTTATACCTCTTAAACCGGTAAAGATATAAAACCCGAAAGTCGCTCGGAAATCAGTTCCCGCCGCGAAGATACTGTCAGAATTTGACCTTAATCACCATTGTCTGTACTGAATAAACCCGAATTGGCGTTGCAGCCTTTGCTATTTTGAAAGACGGCTTCCAAACTTGGCTACCCCACTACCTTTGAAGGTTCTTTCTTCAGCAATACCGATGAAGATTCGAAATGTTAAAACTTGAAATAAATCTCGACAACAGATGTTTAAAGTGTTAACTTACAAGTTTATTTCGTAGGTACAATTCCGTTCCAGAAGCGCTTATAAATCCCCGAGCCCATCGAGCAGCTTTCACCGAGCAAACACGAGGCAATATGACGACAAACCATATTGAAGCAAATTTTGAAGAGCCGTTTCCCGAGCTTAAATTCGCTCAAATATAGACAAGTTTGGTATCAAAACAAAGGACATTTAATGCAGTTTTCAATCCGTTGGTGCATTTATAATACGCGCTTGCGCAGTCAACATTTTGCCCTAGATCCCGCGCAGAGTCGCCAGGAGGGCCAGAAAGCTCTTTAAAAAGTAGTCGAACCGATCAAATATAACGTCCAAAACCCGAGCGAAAAACGACTCCGAAATGCGTTAAAACTAGCTAGATTTTAAGCTAAGATGTTAAAGTTTCTAATTCCGGAGGTGCATTTAGGTCTTTTCCAGTGGTATACGAATGACACAATAAAAGGTGCCAAATCTGCGCTCCATTTGAGTCAGCCATGATAGTGGGCGTGGCCGTGTAATTCAATATAAGAGTATTTGTCCGCGAGACTTTGATATGCAATGTTTCCTCACATGACATAGGCGCGAATGGGTTAATTAGAAACTAACCAACATCGGGGTCACGATCACTAAATGTTTTTGTCGACACACATTGATACTTAAGATATTGATCTTGATATTTTAAGATTCGTATCTTCCAACTCTTAACTTTGTTTCCGATCTTATTAGTAACTGAAGTCAAGAGTGGCTAACCTAACTATATGGGACTGTTTTCGACAAGACCTCACGAAACCAAGGCATTTTTATTCTGATATCTCTTCCAATTTGATTTTCTACAGCACAACCTTGGCAAAATTATTTCTACAAGTCACATTTCAAAATGCTTAAATTGCTAAGGATAACGTGGAGTCATGCAACCTAAGGTCTGGTTCCACTAAGAGCTCCGCAGCTACAAGTTTACAAACGCAGAAGTACGATTGCAAAGATGACACAGGAATCTGTTGCCTTGTGATTGCCATGATCTGAGTTTCTCAGTGTTCTGGTGGACGTTTGTGCTGGCGTCAATTGCGGGAAAGACATTGTTAATACTCTACAAGTGTTTATTGAAAACGCTACATTATAATATTGATTTCACTTAACCGACAAATACATTAACTAATTAAATTGCGCTTATTCACAAATTCCATCCGCAAAATCAAAAATCTAATTCTCTATATTTTTCTGCCGCGTTAAATTACACTGTACTATAACAGGTGCCACCCAACTGCGTTTTAAACAGTCTCTCATTATAGTGCCAATATGCAATGAAAGTAACACCCCACCCCCAATCCCTTCTTTCCCCCTGTATTAAGAGTTTAAAGCCACCCTCCCAAAAGAGGAGAACCTTCGTTTAATTTACACCCCTTCAGACAATCACTTCACAAAAATTCTGTTTTAAAACAGAATATGATAGCGCTTTTCCATAACCATCATACCATCTCGATTCTTCGATCTTAGTTTACAATGTTTACCGAGATGACATCCCCCCCCCCCTAAATTCTCCGGAGGTGAAGTACTTTGTTAACTAACAAAGACCTAAATTTATCCAAACATAGAGTAATGGCAGCTGAGCCAATGACACATTTAGCACTGTCTTATGATTGGTTAACAGAAACTATAACAGGGTTCGGCTTTTGCGCCATTTCATCAATCGGAGCAGTACAAGCTGCAGTGAAGCTGCAAGTATTGGGTGAGTTGTCTGTTTGAGGATCTTATATTGTATGGGTTTCGGGTAGTAGTGGGAAAGCCTGCACGGTTACGTTTCAGTGCTATACAGAAAATTTATAAATAGTTGGAACAAAGATATAACAAAATGCGATGTCAGTCTGAATGACTTTGTTAAAACGAAGAGAAAAATTGTCTTCAATCAGTCGGTGTTGGAAGTAATCTTAGAAGGGCGCCAATATTATGTGAAATCTTGCACGTATTTTCATGTAACAATGTACAGTTATATACGTTTTACATTCACAAGCAAAATATGTTGGCATAAAAGACATAAAGGCTGCAAAAGACTGTTGATCAAAGTAAAATAGGTCATATAGGGGAATCCTTGTTTACAATATTAGCATCATTAGCATGAACAATTCAGTTTCTGATGGAGCTACAAATAGATCAGTTCTGAATATTGAAAGGTCATAGTATGAATAACTCTGCCAATGAATATGAGCCTCATGTATTGAATACGTTTTGTGCAACGCGGGTTTAAAAACTCAAAATTTTGCATAGAATGTATGAGCTCATTAGTGCTTTTGCCACCCAGAAATTTTGCAGTTTTTGGAAGACAATATCTCCTTGAATACTACACCTAAAGAGCTAAAAAATTTCACAATATATTAAATTTTATTAGCTCTTTAGCTGCCTGGAGTCAAATCACATCTAACATGTTTCCTTCTGTAAGCAAAGCCGTATGCAAATGAGCAAAAATGTAAACAATGACGTAAGCATGAATCCCCCTATTAAGAAAATTACTTGTGCTTCGTTCATTCTTTATGGGTGTAGGTGTAGCTGTCATCAAAGAGAAGCGGAATACTTCATTGTTCTGAAAAAATTTCTTTATAATTTATTGCTTTGTTCATTTATTTGTTCTGGTATTTTTCTTGTATTTTATCTCGTCTTAAATTTTAAATTTTAGTCTTCAACTCTTTGTGCCTTCGTTGGCTTTCATTTCTTCTTTCATTACTTTTGGTTGGATATCAGAATACAAAACTAAATCCCATTTAGTATTGCTTCAGGAGAGTCAACCTCTAAAAATCTTATCGATTACTTCCATCGGCTTTTTTACACCAAACTTGAAAATGCCTTGAAGAGGCTAATATCTAAGTGTGCTTTCTAAATAACATGCTAAGATGCACGAACTATAATTCCTTGATCTTACAAGAACCGTATCACACAAGAACAACACTTCCGTTGTCAGGGGATGAACCCAACATCCTTTGCAGTCTACACAACCATTTAAATTTTTAAGCTGTTTATTTCCAGTGACACAAACGATTTATTACCCTGTACTTACGCAAAGACGATAGGAAAAGCAGATATACAAGCACAATCTATGTAATTGAGCTCGAGTAAATCAGGTGAAAGCACACAGACTAAACAAATCTAAAATGGCAAAACGGCTTAAAGAGAACCACTTAATTAAAAGCGGCTGTTGAGCAGTTAATAAAGATATCTTGCAAAGCATTTTAAAACGTCAGAAAGTTTTTTTTTCTTTTCTTTTTTTCGTATCGAGAATATTTTCGCTCAAAACAATTTACTTCCCGCCCTTCAAACTCACTCCCAGATCTTTACCCTGCTCTCTAAGACACATGGCGGATCTAGTCCCTGGGAACTTTAGGGCATTACGTTTGGTTCACTGAGGCGCTGGAATCATACACAACGTCCTAAATCACGGGTTTAGCTGAGTTCCACTTTAAATCTTATTTAAAGCTGCTGAACGTTGATAGTCTTTATATCTTTTAATACCCAGATCATATCAGTTGCGCAAGACGTAACAAGAGGCTACAATTAGCCTAAACCCGGGCTTGCAAAAAACAGTATTGTATCCCTAACTTAGTGCTAAACAAAAGAATAGAGGGAAGTCTGTCTTTCTAACATCGGACGCATTGTGTTTAGCTTGTGTTGGAGTCTATTTCTTTAGACCCCTATCAACATATATTCCTCTAAAATACAGCTCAACCATTGAGCACAATAATTATAACACTTGTAAAAAATATTTCTAAAAGAACAAGAAAAAGAGAAACAGAAAAAATAAAGCCCGTGATATATACCACTAAAAGACATCGAACCCGGGTTAGCTGCGTCACAGGCAGGAACAATGACCTTTAGGCCACAGAGGTTTATCGTTATGCAAGATGATAAAAATAGTGTATTGATTCCAAAAAAAACTAAGCACACTTGTTTTCGCTTCGATGGATAATTGTTTGAGAAAGGAAACGATGATCGAGCGATGTTGGATTTTTTCGCATAAATGTGAATGGAGTCTCGGTGAAATGTGAGTAGAAAATTAATTAGCAGAGTGAAACTGTTTACAAATACGTCAATCCAGGGTCATTTGAAACACAAGAAAGGAACGTTTCTGGACAGTTTCAATGGACGCTAGTACATTTGTAAAATATAATCGCTTATCATTCAAAAATTAAAGTCCAGAAATTGAGATATCGTGGCAAAATAGTAAATAAACTACCTGTCAAAGTCTCAGGGGTGTGTGATATCCCGTACTTGAGTTATTCAACAAAATGTACATCTCAATGGAGCGGATACGGGAACACGGCAGTCCATCTGGAGTTAAATTTTGGTCATGTTAAAAGCTTTCTTCTCGCTGTTGAACTTGCAAACATTCGTATAGACACTTGTCTTAACATATTAGTTGTTCAGACTTCAAAGACACAAGGTGAATCGACGTTTTCCGATACGTGACAACGGGCATCATTCTTGCTGTTGATATGAGATTTACACTCGAATCACTCGGCCGTGAAAGGTCAAACTCCCTTTGTCTGTAGTCTCTAATTTTTGGCGCTCCCCTCGCGTCGCGTCTCCTCGCAACTTCGCGCGCGCACGTGCCCCCACAATCTGTCGCCAAAATTAGAGACTACTCGCTGTCTACTGAAGCAGACACGGGGAAACACGGCAGTCCATCTGCCGTTAAGTTTACTCATGTTAAAAACTTTCTTCTCGCCGTTGAACTTCCAAACATTCGCATAGACACTTCTCTTAACATATTGTTTGTTCAGACTTCAAAAGCCACAAGATGAATCGACATTTTCCCATACGTGACAACATGCATCACTGTTGTTAAAAATAGTTAGCGCTTGCGCAGAAACGCCGGAAGTGCCATTTGTGGATGATACTCGACGACGAAAAAGAAGAACCGTCGGTAGTTTATGACCCGGGCGCCGCGCGAGACGCGCGCAGCCCGGGTAATGAACTATCGCGATGGTAAACAGTAGAAGCAAGCCACCTGACAAAAGGGTGAGACTAACATTGTTATGTTAAATAATAATGATGATAATAATAATAATAATAATAATAATAATAATAATAATAATAAAAGAAGGAAACAACAATTCAGTTGGCCCCTTAGCTTTCCAAGCGTTATTTACTTGAATGTGTAGTTCCGCATAATTCATTTTTATGGTTTTTATGTACTCCTCCGCTCAGTTTTGTAATCATGCAATTCAGTCCGTAATAACTACTTGTTACAATCCTCTTGCCATCCCAGACACAGCAAAAGAGCTATTCCATTCAGTTTAGCTCTCAGACTTCGACGCATCTGCTCTTCTGACGAAACTTTCGTACTCCGTCTTAACGAACTTAAGTCTTATCTCAACAAACGTGGGTACAATCTCTCTTTCCAGGGGCACCCAACGAGCCAAACCAGCCAAAAGTTGTAGAAAGGCATTTTTAAGTACGTTATGGTGTTTGAAGTCTGTTTAAAGTGATGTTTTGGTTAGCTAGAAAACTTTGATCTGTTCGGATTCCCTAGCTGAAATGTTAATTGCCCGAAAATTTTAGGGAACAAAATCTTTCTTTGAGAAAATACTAGCTGAAATGAACTTTCTAGGGAACCTTTTTTTCTTTCCGAAAATGCTAGCTGACGTTTTTTACTGCCAAAAACAGCAATAACGGCCTTTCCGAAAACCTCAGGGGTTAAGATTGCCACATTACGAATCTTTTAGGCCACGTTTTACTTACGGAAATCCGAGTGCACTCTTTCATCGGCGCCGAAAGCCTTAGGCGAACTACCCTCCACCGAACAGATATCTACCGAAACTTGTCGTTTACAACGTTTCACGTAGCGAAGCACTTGCCCCCAAACAACGCAATTCCGATACTAACCAGCCAACACGTGTACCCCTTGTCATAACATACAATCCAGCTATTCGCTCCGTATCATCTATTATTCACAAACACTTCAACATTTTATCTTCATCTCCCCGCTGCGTTGACGTTTTCAAGGCTGCCCCTCTTGTTGCTTTCCGACGTTCTAACAATCTTAACGATCTATTGGTCAGTGCTAAACTACGTTAACCTGCTAAAAATAATCAACCCCTTGGTGCCTTTCGCTGTGGCCACAACTGTTTAACATGCAACTACATAACTGATGGACTTACAACCTATACTTTTCATTCCACCGGCGAAACTAGATTTATCAAACATCACATTGACTGTAATTCCAAAAATGTCATATACATGGTACAATGCAATCACTGTCACAAACAATACATAGGCGAAACTAAACGACGACTAAAGGACCGTTTCAACGAACATCGTAGAACAGTCGACAAACAAACCAACAGCTCTAAACCCACTGCAGTATCAGAACATTTTCTCTCTAACGGTCACAGCGCTTCTGACATGCAACTAATTCCACTAGAACTGTCCAAATCTAATCGTGACGGTGTAAGAAGAGCCAGAGAAGCATATCTAATTGATAGAGGTCAAACTCTTGAACCGTTAGGCATCAACAGAAAAGAAGAAATATAATACCTTTCTTTTTGTTTTCATGTTACGTTTTTTTCAAATTTTCAATCTGTAACGTTTTTATTTTACGTTGTATTGTTTACCTTTATTATAATATCATGTTACGTCTACAACATTTTTTAAACTGTAACGTCGTTTCATCTTAGGGTCATAATATGTAACACCCTGATGAAGGAAGGCTGTGCCTCCCGAAATATTGGTTTAAATATATATTCCTAGCCGTGTAACCAGCCTTGCTTGTTTTTACCGTTTTCTAGTTTACAATTTTATAGCTGCTTAGATCTATTACAGGATCCGGCTCTTCTATTTTGCAACGGTGGTCCTTGCTAAAGTATTTTCCAGTGTTTTCGTAATAACTAACGCTTCTTTAATGCAGTATGTAGCGACAATTAATAAGTGATTGTCCAGTCGGTACAATTGTAAATACGAAATACTTTATTCAACACAGCCTTTTCTGTGTTATGGTGGACAACCAGGCGTAAATGGTATTCCCGGAGTAAATGGCATGCCCGGATTCCCTGGGGCACCTGGCCGTGATGGACGTGACGGAGCTAAGGGAGAACATGGCAGTGCGGGAAACACTGGACCCCAGGGACCTCCAAGTACTGGAGGACAGAAGGGAGAAGCTGGAATCCAGGGTCCCGCCGGCCAAAAAGGAGAACGAGGGGAGAAAGGCGAGAGTGGAAGCCCGGCAGCAGCTCAGCTGTCCTCGCACATAAACTGGAAAGAGTGCACATGGAAACGAGGGGATGGGAGAGACACAGGAGAGATTTACGTACGCGGTTTATTTACTTTTTTAACCATTCTGATAGATAAACAGCTTTAGAAGTTCAAGGCTGAACAAAGGAAAACAAACATCGTAATCCATTAGAAAGCAAACGCGCCATGAACAGGCACCGCGCGGGAGGAGGGGCTGAGGGGGGGCACTTTTCAACACTAAAAAGCAAGTAATACTAAAAAAATCGAAGTTGTAAATCGAAGAATTATTCTTGTTTTAAAACACCCCTTTTTTGTTGCTGAAAGTATATAAGTTTCACCACACCATGTTAGTTTGAAATGCATTCCAGCCATTTCAGAGGAATTTAATTTAAATATTTTCCGTTGGAACATGCCCCCTGACACCCCTAGTTTACTCACGCTAATGCGTTCGAAGCGAGCCCCCCCCCCCCTCCAGTTCCAAACCTGCTACGCGGGCCCTGATGAACAGAGATCTGCTGACAAGGAGTAAGAATAGTTTTTGGAAATGCTTATAGCAATGCTATTTTTCTGAGTGACTTAGTATCCCGAAGTGTCCAATGAAAATTGTCAGCCTCGATCGGCTCCCTTGCATGCCTTGAACAAGTTCTGTACCTTATGAAGTCATTAACATTTATTTTATTGTAAAAATTTAAAATAAAGAGCCAAAGACGATGAAACGTATAGCGAAAAAGATGATAAACGTTTAAGAGGCTGTCCGCGTTAGAACGGGTAAGGCAAAATTCGGACCGTCACCGATTCCTCTGAGTTTTTCACTGAAAGTCAATCATTATATCCCATTAACAAATATCACATTTATGTGGATCAATCGTATTTTTTAATTTTTTTCCGAGGCGATTTTCAAAGTCACCTCAAAACCACTCGATGTACTAACACCAATGTAGAAAACTGTGCAATAAAATTTGTGGGCACTCTACTCTATGCGCCATACAGAGCTCAACGATTTTCACAAATATTCGTTGTTTTGATCAAAACAAGAGACAGCAGTGGAGCAACCAATAAACCAATTTCTGAATCCTAAACGCTACGAGATGCAATAAATACGGCTAAACGTCGAATTCTGGACGAAACATAGTTACTTTTACCCGTTTAAGCCGTTTCAGCTTTTTTTCTCGCTATTTTCAATGATTACAGCAATTCCATCGATTTGCAAATTACGGTACTGGCTTGAACTGTCACGCAACATTTGAATCCCACCAACCGTTTTCCTCAAAGATGTTTCCTAAGGCAAACGATTGTTTCTTACCTGAGAGTTTTCTCTTAGCCTCTATGGAAAACATTTTCCTCTTTGTTTGTGACTGTAGTGAAGCTATTTTTGTTTCCCACGCTCCGATAACGTAGTATTTGTTTTTCGAAAATGACTTATTCAATTTAAGCCAATTTCTGAAATTCAATTTAAAACCACTAAAGTTCAACCCGAGAAGGAGATTGTACCAAAATTGTGAGCTTCTAGTTTTTTTGGCTCAAAATGTATTTTTTATTCTTTTTTCGAAGACGTCACTGATCCAAAAGAATTTTTATTCTAAAAATGCCTAACCTTCAGTGAGAATTGCGTGTCACTACTGCATGTCGAAAATTCACAAACTCCAAATAAAACACAGAACAAGCTCTACAATGATCTCGTGATCTTGAAATGTTTGTAAAATGCTGTAGACATAAAATATAAACTATCCCACGTTTCAACTGGGCAAACGCAATGTTTGCTTTTTGGAGACTTCGGTGTTGTTTCAGTCTAATTAAATTTAGCGTAGCCAGTCTTTATAGCTATTTTGTTCAATTCTGAGAACAAAGTGGATGTCCTCACTGCGCGAAATGTCGGCCTTTTCGCTCAATTGCTCTTTCCATGAGATTCTACAAACTCCGTGTGGATCTAACAGAGACAAGGAGAGCCATGTTTTGCTCTTCGAGTGCAACCTGGATATTTCAGCCCATTTGGCAAGCTGCCACTTATCGAAATGCGGAGATGTTACGGAAGCCGAACTCATCATGGCGAGAGCGGGTATTCGCAGTTTGTCGGCGAACCAACTCTCGGGCATGACCATCTGCCCAAAGCACCGACACACACTAGGAAGATTCTGGCGAGCACCAAAGTCATGCCAGTATCCTGGCCATACTGGGAAGATTGCTAGTGTGTCGGGAAGGCATGTGATCAACTTTAAAATGGTGGACAAAATAACCGTTTTGTTTGGCAAGACCACTACTGCTGTTGGTTCCCGTAAGCGCCTTTCTTTTTGTGATTTCTATTGAAATTTTTTCCCGTTGTCAATGTTTTCAATACGTTTATACAAGCCAAACGGCAGACAGCAAAATGTAATTCTGCTTTTGTTCACTTTTTCTTTAGTATTTAAGGTCAGCAGAACAGAATAGGAAAAGTCTTTTAATAACAGTAAACGCAAAAATTTTCCCAAAAGGGTACAAACGGTTGACTGAAAGCAGACTTCAAAAAGTTCGATTTATGCAGTTTGACGTTTGCCGTAAACTTCATGTTTAACCTCTTGTTATAATCAAATCAGAGTGAATAGATCGCTTATTTCGTACTAAATATTGGTAATAAGACTCAGTAAAGTCCAATTCGGTCTGCGTCATACGTGGGAGTCTGATTTGTTTAACCATGAATATGCATGATTAAAGATAGAAGTGCATGACACGAAGCCCTGTTACCATCAATAAGTGAATCATGTTGACGAGTCATCGTCACTATTAATAGAAAAGTATTTTTGAAACTGAACAATTAAGGAATATCAAGGAGTATCTAATCACAATAAGGAATGAAATGAAGGGCGGGCGAATGGACACCTTGTCATTGGGCACTTTATTAGCTTCGCAAGCTACAATTTGGGGAAAATAGGGCGTGCAAATAACCAATCAGATCAAGAATTTTGTTATTTTTATGATCAATGTCCCAATTACCTCTACTCGCAACTCTTCGGTTTTCGTTTGTTGAAGAAGGCCTTAAGCTTTGCCTAAAGCTTAGCTGCAGTAGATTGGCAGTATTCTCGTCATTTTTGTTCCTACCGCGGAACGCCCTAACACGGATGGGAGTTATGCAGATCGAGACAAAACAGTTAAGCCGCGCGAGTTGCGAGAAGTGCGGGCTCGCCCCATTCCCTCCCGGTTTTCCCCAGACTTAATATAACTTGATTACAACTTTTCCGTCGCGCGTCGGATTTCAAGGGGAAAAAAACTGACTGGTCGTAATGGCTGTTTAAACTAGATTCCCACCATTCTATTTTTCTTCGCGTGCGACGCGAAAGATGTATACAGCTATTTCAAGAAAGGTTGTCGGTAAAAAGTGCACGCGTTAAGCCCGTTTCTAGAGTTCAACATTGCAAAAAATCTGAAAAAATGGCGCGAGACGCCATGGACGTATGTTTCGTGCTAATTTCTCAGCTTTTGTCGAGATGCTGGTTCAAGTCTAGAAACGGTGAAATTAAATGTACCCGCAATACCTTTCGGGATCGTTGCGTGCACTTTTTACCGTCCGACAACCTTACTTGAAACAGCTGTATAGTTTTCCACCCAGCGCTCGTCGGATTTCAGGAACAAAGACCCAATGCTTGCAGTATAGCGTTGCAGGTTCCGTCACTTTCCTAATTTCTCAAGAACGACAATGAGCTAGAACAAGACCTAATTTTGCCACCTACTGTGAAAGAAATAAACAATTTGTCTGTAATGTGTGTCTGCAAACATAACTTGTATGGAAGAAAAGCTTACATCCATGATTTAACACCTTTATGTACATATATACACAGCCATTTGCACATCATGCCGCAAGAAACATGCTGAGCGACTGTTAAATTTAGGATGGCAAAGCCCTAGTAAACGCGTGGAACAGCAAGCAACGGTCGGTCCTCCTGAGGATTTCCAAAGGTTTGTTGAACACGTAACAGTTTTTTTTAGAACCCCCTCCAAGGGTGGAGGGGATCGAAAATGACAAACTGATGGTACTTGCTTTTTTGAATTTGTACCAGTTCGACTACAGCGTTCCTTCTCTCAAGAACTTTGTTTTATTTTTAGGGCCGCAAAATCCAATGCAAAGAGTGCTATTAGTGCTCATGCAGCTCAGATGGAGACAACGCCATTTAGACAGCTATCTACTCCTGATTCACGGAATGCAATCAGTCCATGTTGGACTCCAGTTATCGTCAAATCCATGCCTCATCAGGATACAAAGATCCTGAGTGCGTACAACACAGCCATGGATGAGATCGCCACCAAAGTATCAGTGAGTCCGCGAGAACCCCTGACATCACATTTAAGCTCCTGGGAGAACAGCACTTCAGCTCAACGGCAATATTACATCCAGAAAGCCACTGAAGACTGCAGGCTTGTGTGTGACGTGATAGCACCAAATGGTGGGAAGCAGCTCTTCGCGGCCTTGACGGCTGGAGATCAAGAAAAAGGAAACGACGAGTCCATGGTCGATGACGTCGTAAAAACTCTGATGAACACATACAAAAATGCCAAAAACAGGAACACCAAAACTCAAATCCTGAATTTGTACGCATACAGGTACTCGGTGAGCACTCTAAAAAACATCCACGTATCTTATGGCAAGCTGTCTTCGCGTCAAATACACAAAGCACGATGCCACGCAAGGACCCTGGGTCCCGGTAGTATTCCTAAGGTGGTGAAATATCATCAAGTTCGCGTTGACATGAGCAAAGTCGATCATTTCGTGGACTTCATCAATCGCCCGTATTTCTATCAAGACGTGTCATACGGAACAAAGCTGTTGAAGCTAGATAGTGGCGAAACCATTGAGATGCCGAACGTTGTGCGTACGGTAACACGTTCAACCATGATCAGCCAGTATACGCAGTTCTGTCAGGAGGAGAAATGTGAACCTCTCAGTCGCTCCACTTTGTTCAAGATTTTACAAGTCAGAGAAGCTTCTCAAAGAAAATCCTTACAGGGTCTCGATAACACCGCTGCCGACGGTTCCGCTACTTTTCACACAATTGAAATGATAGTTGGTGATCTCGAGAAAGGAGGATTAAATAGACAGTGGTGCGTTGAAGTCAAAGAAATGTTAAAAGATGCAAAACGCTACTTGAAGACTGGCTATCGCGTTCACTGTAAACTAGAGAAGGCTGACTGCCCCGATCATTGTCGCAAGTTCGCTCTTAGCGACAAGCAAGATCCCGATTTCCAAGAGAGCTGCCCCCACCAGCACTGGGAAACTTGTGATGATTGCCAGAATCTGCGAAATGTTCTTAATGAAGTGGAAGGCCACATTCAAGGCTCATCTTGGAATCCCTACAGCAAAGAGCAACAAGACGATCTACTCTATGACTTTAAGCAGGCACGCTCAGACATCTTGCAGTGGAAGGCTCATATCATCCGATCCGTCAACCAGGAAGCAGCAAAGCAAGATCAAATGAAGATGATTTCTAACAATCCGAACTCAGCACTCATTGTAATGGACTGGGCAATGAAGTTTCTTCAGCTCAAATATCGCGAGAAGCAATCGGGTTGGTACGGTAAGAGAGGATTGAGTTGGCATATCTCGACAGTCATCTCCAGAGATCCAGAAAAAGCCGACAGTTTAGAGCTTCAGTCGTATGCTCATCTGCTGGATACCTGTCAGCAGGATTGGTTTGCCGTATGTTCAATTATCGAGAGCACGCTGAAGGAAATCAAGATCCAGAAACCACACGTCACCCATGTTTACTTGCGCTCGGACGAAGCAGGCTGTTATCACAACAACTCTCTGATTGCTGCAGCGAAAGATCTTGGCCAGCGAGTAGGTATAACCGTTTGCCGCTACGACTACTCAGAGCCACAGTACGGCAAAGATGTATGTGATCGAATCTTGTGCCCCATGAAGGCAAGCATCCGAAGATATTGTAACGAAGGACATGACGTTCTAACAGCAGCAGACATGAGAAAAGCGCTTTCAGAGAGACCAGTAAAAGGTACGTCAGCGTGCGTCTGCGCAGTTGACGAGGCGAACATATCGTTAGAAGTGAACAAGATAGACGGCTTCAGCAAGTTACATAACCTCAAGTTTGAGGAGGAGGGCATTCGCGTCTGGAGATCGTATGGGGTAGGTCGTGGGAAGGAGGTTCCTTTCAAAAACCTGGTTACAAAGAGACAAGGGAACACCGGCCTCTTCATCAGTGAAGACTTTTTCACTTGTAGAGATGCACGTATTTACAAGTGCAAAGACGCTGAGCCTGAGAGCTCAGATGAAGACACCGATGCGGCCGACACCAGCTCGGACATAGAAATGTTCAAATGCTCGGAGCCCGGATGTGTGAAGAGTTTCCAAACGTTTTCGGAACTTGAGTCACATTTAGATATCGGGGACCACTGTGTGTCACTCTACGACAAGCTTCGTAAGGATTGGGTGGATATGTTCACTACGGCAGTCAACATAACTGAAGACGCAGGGTGTGCACTGATAGTACCCAAGAGCGTGTATGCCAGACTTCCCCGTCACACCAATCGGTTGAAATGGGCTGGGCGCTACCCAAGGGACGGGTAGGATCCTCCAGGTTCAGTGACAAGGTGAAAAAATACCTTACAGCAAGATTTGACCTTGGCGAGCAGACCGGGCGAAAAGCTGACCCTCAGCAGATTTCCAGCGATATGCGGCAAGCGAGGGACGAGCAGAACAATAGGCTGTTCGATAGAGAAGAATGGCTGACTAAGAGCCAAGTCCAAGGGTTCTTTTCCCGCCTCGCAGCGGCTAGACGAAGACAAAAGGGAGCGGCAGAAATTGAACTTAGTCCTAGAGACCTACTGCGAGAGGATGAAGAAGCTGATAGACAACTGCTTATGGAGGAGGTAGCTAACGAACTGAGGCCGCAACACCCACTGTCATACGATTGCTTCAACCTGTGCGAGTATGCAAGGGAAAACAAACTGAACCGATTTAACCTGCCAATGCTTAAGCAAATCTTGCGCCATTTTGAAGTTCCATTTAAATCTAAAGGAAAGAAAAAAGACCTGATTGAACAACTTCTGTTATTCATACAAGAATGGGAATGCTTTCCTTGAATTAGACTGAATACATAGAAACAAGTACGTTTGTAAGTTTGGCCCCAGCCCATTGTAGGGCTTAGAGTTAAACTCAGTATCAAGGTAAAATGATATAGCTCACGAATGACATGATTGTGATAATACAGAGACTCAGGGTAGTTCATGAGCAAAAGAAAATTCATAAAAGGAAAGAGTCATTTTAAACTTATTGAATTAATGCAGAAAAGAATACGTGTCAAAGAAGGGCTTGCTACTCCCTTTACCGATTGTTGTAGAATGTGAAAAGCGCATTTGTGTTAACATCTATTATCTCGTTTCTAATAATTTCACCCTTAACTTATGACGCTGAATGTTAAACAAACGCTTCTTTTCAATAGACAATGTAATTACCGGACCTGTAGGTCTAACATACAAATTATACCTTATCCGATGGATGAAGCCGTTATTAATTAAGTGCGTAATTTCTTTTGGTTTCGTTACTTCCTTAATATTTAAGAGACTTCCGACATTAGTCAGTATATTGTCGAACTTGCTTTGTGTTTACGGTGATGGGTGAGTATAGGCCAGGAGTGTCCATATTCATCACAAAAATGTCAGCAAAGTTGACTGCAAGAATCAGTGGCACTTCAGAAGGAAAATTCTTTCGAAAAAACCGCTACGGAAAAAAATTGTAAATTGATGTAACTCAAAAGCTAAGCTCACAATGTTTGCGCGATTTAGTTGTCGGGGTTTGGCAATATAGGCAACGTGTCTGGTTTGAATTGGTTTTTAAAATGGAATTAGCGCGAAACGAACAAGTCATTCCCGAAAAACAAACAAGCGTGGGAATACAAAAAACCTCCACTACAGCCACCAACAAAAGGGAAAATTTCTGCATAGAGGCTAAGAGAAAACTCTCAGGTAAGAAACAATCGTTTGCCTTAGGAAACATCTTTGAGGAAAACGGTTGGTGGGATTCAAATGTTGCGTGACAGTTCGAGCCAGTACCGTAATTTGCAAATCCATGGAAAGGGAAATATTTACTGCTATATTATATCATTGAAAATAGCGAGAAAAAAGCTAAAACGGCTTAAACGGCTAAAAGTAACTATGTTTCGTCCAGAATTCTACGTTAAGCCGTATTTATCGCATCTCTTAGCGTTTAGGATTCAGAAATTGGTTCATTGGTTGCTCCGCTGCTGTCTCTTGTTTTGATCAAAATAACGAATATTTGTGAAAATCGTTGAGCTCTGTATGGCGCACAGAGTAGAGAAAAACTCAGAAAAACTCAGAGGAATCGGTGACGGTCCGAATTTTGCCTTACCCGTTCTAACGCGGACAGCCTCTTAATAAGGTGTGTTTATGTAACAGGTTTGCGAATTTATGAAGAATTACACAGAAACTAGTACCCTCCACGTCTATTTCGCTAGCAACCCACGGATTAACAACTGCGATGCCTGTTGTAGCCTTTGGTACTTCAAGTTCAATGGCGCCGAATGCAGTTCTCCAGGATCCATTGAGGGTGCTTTTTACATGAGCAAAGGGATTGGGCACAACCTTTATCGTCACCGCCACATTGAAGGTCACTGCAACAACATTCACAAGGGAAGGGTGCGAGTGGGATTCTGGGTGGGATCGTGTAGCAGTGGCCACAAGCTTGCTGATGCATATACAGGCTGGAGTACAGTTTCCCAGAACTTTGTTGAAGAGGTGGCAAAGCCACAGCAGTAAACTTGACGCACGTGACCACCTGGACTTAAGTGCTCGTTACAACGTAACAACACCACTTGATATGTAGCAAAAATACTTAAAAACAACATTAGCATATACAGATAAAACGAGCCCGAAAGAATTTAGTCAGCATGTATACCCGTAAGCGTTATGTGAGTAATAAAGTCCAGCAAGAGTGTCAAATAAATGGCTGTCGATCTGGAGGTTTACTCAGTGAGAATAGTTCCCCTCGATCTATGCAAATGGTAAATGCTTTCAGTTCATCATCAACGCACGAGACCATCTTTCCCAACGCAACATGTTTCTTTCTGGGAAAAAATCCAATAAATTGTCATATTAACACAGTAAGTTGGAAGATTTTTGTTTCCTTTCTCTCGCTCTGCACGGCGTCAAATTTACCTTCTGACCGCGTTGTCCCACTTTTTCAGGGGAAGGGGTAAGGGTTACGGATTTGCCCATCCCTTCCCTCTCCCCTCTGAAACAAAATAGCTGAGTCCTCTGCAAAACTCAGTACCTACATGATATCAATTTCTATGTCAGTTTGGGCTTCCCCGTCTTCATAAATAGGTCAAATTCAACAATAAACAGACCGACTGGGTCGAGGCATGCGGAGGGAGTAGTCGTGTTAAAAGCTTCTCCGCACTCTCCTATATTTTGAACAACTTAATACTGGCCAAATGACTTATGTCTGTAAAAGAAAAGAGCGTAAGGGAAAGTCAAGCTCGCCAAGCGTATCAGCGGATTGCGAATTACGATTTCCAGAAGAGAAAAAGGTCAAAGAATCTTCGTCGTGTGAAAATTCTGC
>JAEMWC010000129.1:640000-657500 GCA_016490735.1 Pachyseris speciosa
ACCACTGCGCCAACCCTGCTCCCCCCCCCCCCCCCCCCAAAAAAAAAAAAACGAGTGAACAGATTTTATTTTTCGAGACTATTAAAGATGAACTGATCAGGGTTGATATAGATGATGAATGTAGGATTATAGTTGGAGGGAATTTTAATGTCATTCTCGATCCGAAGCTTGATGGCCAGGGGGGGCACCCCTAAACTGAAGGAATCCGTTAAACAAGTTGAAAATATCTGCTCAACACATGACCTAGTTGATATTTGGAGAGTCAGAGATCCATCATTGAAACGTTTTACATGGTGCCAAAAAGCGCCAATAGTGCAAAGAAGGCTTGAGTTTTGGCTAGTTGATAATTCTCTTCAAGAGGATGTCGATTACACCGCGATTATACCCTCTATTAAGTCTGATCATTCGGCGATCACATTAGCTATTAAAAGTGTAGAGAGTCAAACACATGGTCCATCTTTTTGGAAATTCAACGCCAGTTTATTGAACGATTGTGATTATGTAGCTTTAATAAATAATAATTATCATGTTTGGCTGGACGAATTCAAAGACATCACTGATCCAAGATTGCTTTGGGATCTCTTTAAATATAAAATAAGGCAAGATACCATATCTTATAGCTAAGAAAAGGCAAAAGAAAGGAGAGCGAAATTGTCAGAGTTAGAGAAAAACCTACAACATTGTCAAGAACTATATGACGAAGACCCGTCAACTGAAAATATGAAGAAATTAGAGATTTTGAAAACGGAATATGACTCGATGTACGAGTACATTACTAAAAGGAGTAATAATTCGTTCGAGAGCTAAATGGTATGAAGAAGGGGAAAAAGCAATAAATATTTTTTAAATTTATAAAATTCAAGAGGAAGAAAAAGTGCCATACGAAAAGTTTTCATAAAGGATCAAGTGCCATCAACAAACCCCAAAGCAATTTTAGATGAACTTTCTAGATTTTATTCAAACCCGTATACGTACCAGGAGAATTCCGACTCTTACAGCGAAACCCATACAGATTCCTTATTAACAGAAATATCTATGCCTAAACTTTCCGATGCACAAAGACTGAAGTGTGAGGAAAAACTTACTGTAAGCGAATGTTATAACACCTTGAAATCTTTTCAAAAAAACAAAACACCTTGTAATGACGGTCTTACCGCAGAGTTTTAGTTAGCATTCTGGCAAATACTTGGGAAGCATTTGGTTACCTCATTTAACTATGTACATAAGCACGGAGAACTATCAAATTCCCAGAAGCAAGCAGTTATCACTTTGCTGGAAAAAAAAAGGTAAGGTCAAACGATTCATTAACAACTGGAGACCAAAATCACTCATCAATGTCGACACAAAAATCGCATCCAAAGCATTGGCTAAGCGTTTGGAACCAATCCTACCAGACTTGATCCATTGTAATCAAAATGCCTATGTGCAGGGAAGATCGATTTTTGACGCTGTTAGAACAATTGAAGAAAAGGGGAGCAGGGATGGCGTAGTGGTGAGAGCACTCGCCTTCCACCAATGTGGCCCGGGTTCGATTCCCGGACTCGACGTCTGGGTTGAGTTTGTTGTTGGTTCTCTTCTCTGCTCCGAGAGGTTTTTCTCCGGGTACTCCGGTTTTCCCCTCTCCACAAAAACCAACATTTCCAAATTCCAATTCCATCTGCTTGTAAAGCGCATTTGAACATATACACATGGAAAATGCGCTATATAAGTTCTAAATTATTATTAATTATTAAATTATTAATTATTATAATACACCAAACAGCTTAATACTGCAGGAATCCTGATTACAATAGACTTTGAAAAAGCTTTTGATTCATTAAATCATAGGTTTTTATTCAGAGTTCTTCAAGAATTTAATTTTGGCCCATCTTTTGTTCAATGGATACGCACGTTTTATTCAAGAGTTTCCAGTTGTGTGATGAATAATGGCTTTACTTCAAATTATTTTACGATCGAAAGAGGGGTGAGGCAAGGTGACCCTTTGTCTCCGCTATTATTCATTCTGAGTCTTGAAGTTCTCGCGTGTAGCATCAGGCAAAATAAAAATATTCAAGGGATAAAAATTGGAAGGGAAGATGTTAAACTTGCTTTATTTGCCGATGATTTGTCTTGTTTTGTAAAAGATAAGCCTTCTTATGAGCATTTAATTGAATGGTAGTTTAGAAGATTTTAGTGCTATTTCTGGTCTCAAAGTCAATTCAGAAAAGACTGAATTCTTTCGTTTAAGTTTAAAGAAACCAGAACCATTTCCTCACGAATTTAAAACGTCCGTAAAAATCCTAGGTGTGTATTTCAGTTACAACCAGGCATTGAGAAAAAAGATAATTTTGAGGGAATTTTAAAAGCCGTTAAGAAAACATTGCAAATGTGGAAATGGCGAGGTCTAACGCTTTTAGGGAAAATTCAAATAGTTAAATCTTTCCCCATTCCAAAGTTTATGTCAAAAGCAGCTCCTATTCATGTTTCTAACGATCTTATTCATGATGTAAACAAGGAGTTGTACAGCTTCATCTGGAATGGCAAGGATAAAGTTAAGCGTTCTGCGTTAATCAATGATATTGAACAAGGTGGATTGCGAATGTTGGATGTAGAATGTCTGATTAAGGCCCAGAGAATTATGTGCTTAAAGAAGTATGTTGAAGACTATGTTAGTCCTTGGAAAATTGTGCTGGATTACTACTTAGGTAATGTGGGTGGTAATTTTGTTCTGAAATGTCAGTTTGATACTCGTAAATTACCCCTTTTCTCCCCGTGTTTTATAAGGAATGTCTTGACGCGTGGTCCTGTCTTTGCGTAAGTCAAAGGTCGCAAATTTAGTATTCTCTCTATTTCAACAACAACAGAGAGCAGTTCCTCTAATTAACTCGTGCGGTTCCCAAGATTTTCTTCAAACAGCGTTTTGTTGATCTAACCAGACGTTCAAAAACTCCTCCCCACCAAGTGGCAAAAGCGACGTTAAACTCCCATTGTATGTTGTATTCTGCAAGCAGCTTTTTAGCTCTTCACTATTGAAGGTGGATCCGTTATCAGACACTACTAATAATAAACCGTTTAAAAGTTCGGACGCTTTGGTTGTAGATGAACTGCACAACTGGAAGCACACGTGTACAGCAAGATGTATGCTTTGTTCATGTTACCACTCTTGTGATAAATGTCCTTGACATAAACGGGGCCTGCAAAGTCTACTCCAAAACTTGAAAATGCAAACTCGTCCGATTATCTAAATCCAAGTAGTTGAGGGGTAGGTGGCACGGGCGACCTTCAAGTGTCTTGCATACCACACACTTGCCGATTACGTTCTTCACTGTTTGTCTGCCCTTCACAATCCAGTACTTGGACCGAAATTGAACCAATGTCTCTGCCACTCCGTTGTGCATCACTTGATCATGACACTTGAGAATCACCTGGTCCAGTTTCGTGAAATGATGACCTCTCGGTAACAGTATCGGAAATCTTATATCGTATGGAAGGGATGACAGACCTATTCTTCCTTGACATCGTAGTATCCCACCTGATAAAGTCCTAACGATGACTTCATCTGTGAATTCTTGTTAGTGTTCAGGATCTCTCGTTGAACGTGCTTAATCCACATGTTCTCGGCTTGTCTGTACAATCTTGCAGAACTCCACTCTCATGTAGACTGCAGCTCCATAAGCCTTTTCTGATGCGTCTACAACACAATTAAGTTAGACTTGATTTGACTTTATCCTCACTCAAACCTTCGGCACAACATCTTTTAAATTTCACTCTACTAGCCAGTCTCAGATCCAATAAAGTTGCTAACGACTGGTGATTGAGATCAGCATCAAGCAACTCATCCCAGTCTCTCCCATCCTGGCAAAGTTTCTAAAACATGATCATGAATGGAAGAATGACTGGAGTTATCAATCCCAAGAGATTAAAAAATCTTGTGGCTGTACTGAGAATCAATCGTCTCGTTGCTGGTTGAGCATCTACATCCCCCAACGTTTTGTTCAGATCATAAATCAGTTCATCTTTGGTAGGGTTCCAAAGCATTCCCAGAAGCTTCTGCTCCTTCTCCGCACTCTGCTTGAAAACTGACTTTGAGAAGCTCTCGTCTTCCACCACTCTTAGCAAAGTCTGTTGCGAGCGTGGCCATAGTTCCACGGTGGATATACGACAGACTTCACGTAAAACTCCAACCCAAGTTCTATTTTTAACAAGAACTTGCACTGGTTTTACACACACATGTGGGCTGTTGCAAAAGCGCAAGAATATGGTGCAAAAGCCTCAATGTGATGCTAAGCCTAAAATGCTTCCGGTTACATAAATACTTCCGGTTGAGTACAAGTTGGGTTTGCATCCAACAAAGTCTTCACTGAAAGCTTCATCTTGCAGATGCAGATCATACTTCATATCACTTACTAGTCTCTGTTGACTCTATCTTCAACACATGTGTTGAACTCAAATACACTGTGCAAGACCTTGTGGGTGTTGGGCATACGGCTGGTCCTGACAAAACCCAACCTAACTTGGTTTCAAGAGCTACGCGGATCCATAGGGGTCTCAGTGAGGAAAAACCAGTAATAATCTACTCCTATCAGCACATCAACACTGACAGTATCACTCGTTCCACATGCAACTTGTAGACTCTGCAAGTATGGGTAGCATTCCAATGTGTCTTGAATATGTTGGTTTGACAATGGCTGCAAATCACTGGTACAACATATGCGGTGGCATAGACATTCATTCCATCCCATGTTCTGACACACAATAGCACCACTTCACATTTCTTGACAGAGGCTGAATTATCTCCAAATGTTTTGATTAGGAGGGTTTCCTTACCAATGGTTGGTAGGTTCAACTGCTCACGTGCTTTGCTGGTAATGAGTCAAATATTACATGGGTATTCAATCCAAACTCCTGGTTATCTGGTCTACAAACAAAGGCTTGGGCTGTCTGCAACACTGGCACAGAGTTGTCGTTATTGCTGATGTGTATTGCTGAAGTCCCTGCATCTCCTCTCCGATCTTGAGATGGCTCAGATCTGTGTGGGGTTACTTGTTCACATTGCCACATGGTGTCTAACATCATAGTTAAGCATTTTGCCTTTGACAGACAATTTGTGGAGATATGAACACTCTTCAAGCACACAAAGCACCTCTCATTTCGTCTCAGGGTGATTCTTCTAGTCTTCGGTACAGTAATGGTCATACAGTTAATGGACTTGTGGTTCTTTTTGCAAAAAATGCAATGTGGAGTAAATTCTTCATTACCTGTTTCAGTATAAAGCGCAGATGCATAAAAGAGCTGTTTGCTTCTGTCTTATACTGTTCAAACCTCGGGATATTGCTGTTCGGACCACTTGTTTTCATTGCAGTACACCTTTCTCTGGCTTCCAACTCAGTTTTTAGTGCATTCAACAAAGCATCGAGATTCCAAGTTCCTTCGCTGCCAAACTTACGGCTTACAATCAATCGCAACTCTAAAGCCCCATTTACACGAGCAATTTTTCCTTGACAAGTTTACTTGTCAATTTTTATTGCTCGAGGAGATGATCAACAAGTTTTCCTTTACAATTTTCCATTGACTAGGTTTCCTTGTTCATGTAGATGATCAGCAAGTTTCCCTTGACAAGTTTCGGTTATGCCCGCAACAATAATATCCTTGTCACATTTTTTGTCCGTCTACACGAGCAAATTTCTGACTTGACAATTTTTCCTTGTCAAGGAAAAGCTAGCACGCCAGATTTTCCTTGACAAGAAAACTTTGCCCACTATTCTCCATCTACACGAGCAATTTTTCCTTGTCAAGGCAAACTTTTCAAGGAAAAATTGCTCGCGTAAATGGGGCGTATAAGGGGATTTTCTCCATGATGATAGGGACCAATAAATTCCCAAAGGACTGTGATTCAACGCCTTACATATTCAAACCTCGAATGTTGATCTCACTCTTATCATACAATTCACGCAGCTTCTTTGTTTCATGTACTGAATTAACAGACGGAAGTTTCAATAAGGCATCCATATAATTGAAATCAACAACTGTGGTTTGCCAAATCGCTCCTTAAGAATGTCGACGGCTACCCTGTAATTGTCTGCAGTCAGAGGCAGTCCAGCAATTGCGGATTCAGCGGTGCTTGTCACACAACCGTTTTAAATAAGTGAATTTTTCGATAGGCGAAACGCCAGCGTTTCTATCGACAGCTGACTGAAATGTGTCCCAGAAACTCTGCCATTCTTTATAATTTTCCGAGAATGACTTGAGTTCGAGTTTAGGTAGCTTCACTTTCGCACCTGCGGCATTTTTGGAATACTGTTTCCCTGAATTGCCGGTGTCTGTGTGTGTCCGCCCTGTTTGGTGTGCTCCCAAGCTAGTCATTTTGGCTAATACACCGTGGGTTCGAATCCCGTACAAGCCTGAATTTTCTTCAGGCTTTATTTTCACTACTGCTTAAGTAGTGTTCATAGCTGCGATGATCAGTCACATATTTAATCTTTTATCCGCAGTTAAAATATATGATTTTCATATATTCATTCTCACATATTCATCACTCACGGGTATATTACGAACCAACAAAACGACCAGCTCCCAGATGGCTTGTTAGCTCAATCGGTAGTGCGCTGCACCGGTATCGCAGAGGTCGTGGGTTCGAATCCCGTACAAGCCTGAATTTTTTTCAGGCTTTATTTTCACTACTGCGTAAGTAGTGTTCATAACTGCGATGATCAGTCACATATTTAATCGACGTTAGTCATGGTGGCTCTTAGATCAATGTTCGAAAATTGAATTCCTGTCTCCGGCCCTTTCTTAGCATACAAATCATCAGATTAGAATTAAATCCGTCTTCATTCATGTACAGGAGTGTTTGTTCAACAAGAACTACACCGACACATCTCTTCAAGTCTATTGGACTGACACTCTCAGGATATACAGGTGTAACAGCTGTTGCAAACGCTGGTACTTTACATTCAACGGTGTTGAATGTTCAGCTCCTCTGCCCATTGACGGTATAGTGTACATGTCGCAAGGCCAGAATAAAAATCTTCACCGCGTTCGCCATATTGAGGGGCATTGTAACAGCATCCACCAAGAACCAACGCGCGTGGGATTCTGGGTTGGTAATTGTCAGGGGGTGAAACCAGGTGACGCCTACACCTTAGATCAAAACCACCTATTCCTAGCTGTTTCTGTTTATTGATATTCAAGTAAGAGTTACAAAATTCGTTATTGAAAGAACATCTCAAACGAGCTCATATGACGAGTTTCGTTCCAGGGAAAAAATATTTCCAATAACTGTGTAACTTTGTTTCTTTTCTTTAGCTGTAAAATATGAAAGCCAAAAAGCACGAAGATCTGAAAAACTATCCATGAATCGCAACCGGGGATTCCAGCGGCGCACGTTTTTACACTATAATAAAAACGAGTCTCCATTCATGTTGAGAAAGATATTGTGGTGACTTTGACAGCTTTGTACATTTGAACTTCAAACTAACTGCTGGTAGAAAAATTATTGTAATTTTAAATCAAAAAAGTCTTCAATCTTTGATAGACGCCTCTCTGATCACTTGTTTGTTTGTTTGTTTTTTTGATGTAGTTTGCATTAGCGGGACATAATATTGTCCGATTCAGTTTAATCGCGTAAAGTGATTTTGGGTATGTAAAATAAAATAAAATAAAGGCAGGATGTTTAACAAAGAAATGTTTTTACAAAAGAAATGATTGTTTTAGAATTCTCGCCTCTGCTTCCACTAGCTTCCAATTGAAAGTCAAGGAAGCCATGCACATCCTTTGGGAGCAGCCTTCTTTAAAATCTCAGATCAAACAACTTAATTTATCCCTTTCTTATTAATTTACCCTTAATTATTCTTGTTAATTAATATCTCACTCTGTTACACTATTTATTGCTCATTTTCATTTTATTCTTTACTGTACAACTGACGATGGATGAAGTCTCATCCGAAACATGCTTTCATTAAAAAATGAACTTCAAAAATATCGTGTGGTTCATTTAAGCGAATAATAATAACCTTTATTTACCCTCGGTAGTATTTATAGCACAAAGGCTAGTGGGGCCGAGCAAATACAGAAACAAATAAAGTCAAATTAAATCAACTCAACTCAACTCAAATCAAATGAAATCAAATGTTGGTTTTTGGGGAGAGGGGAAAACCGGAGTACCCGGAGAAAAACCTCTCGGAGCAGAGTAGAGAACCAACAAACGCAGCCCACTTAGTATGGATGTGCAAGAGTTGACTGTAAGCATTGAAAACATAAATGCCAAAAGTCTAAACTACTGGCTATCCAAGTTCGTAAAAGAGGTTGCAAATAAGTCGGGTGGACGGTATCCCCTCTCGGACCGCGCTTTACATAAAAAAAAAAATGAAATTTTAGTTAGAATTAGACTATGGATGGGGCCTTTTATCAAAGAGAAACGTCATATTTAATTATTTCTGTCAAGATTTCCTTTTATGTCTATTGGCTTGTTTATTGATTTGTTCTGGTATTTTACTCGTTTTGTATCTCGTCTTCAGTTTTAAAATTTAGTTTTTAACTCTTTGTACCTACGTTGGCATTCATGACTTCTTTCATGACTGTAGGCTTGATGTAGCGGAATACAAAACTAAATGCATTTAGTATTGCTTCACGAGAGTCAACCTCTAGAAAACTTATCGATTATTTTCATCGGCTCTTTAACAAATCACTTGAAAATGCGTTGCAGAGACTAATATATAAATGTGCTTTCTAAATAACATGCTAAGGTGCACGAAATATATTTATTTGATCTTAAGAGAACCTGCACGTCACTCAAAAACAACAGTGCCGTTGTCAGGGGATGGAACCAAGATACTTGCAATCTACAGAGCCACTTAAATTTGTTAAGGGGTTTATTTCCAATGGCACAAAAAAGCTTGTATACAAATAAATTATCCTTAATTGAGTGCAAATAATCTAAGTGCAAGGACACAAAGAAACTCAGCAGATCTAAAGAGACCAAAAGGGTTACACAGAACCACTTAATGACAAACGACTGCTGAGCTGCTAATAAAACAAATGTAAACCTTGAAAAGCATTTTAAGAGTGAATGTCAGTAAAAATCGAAGAAAATTGCAAAAATGTGGCCACGGTCAAAAAATCGATTTCGCTCATACTTTGTCAGTTTGAAGGCCTAGGTAAGTAACTGAAGGATATGAGGTTAGTTTTTTGAAATATTCGATATCACGGCAGAAAGCCACGAAAAACGGTCATCCTACCGGAAGCTCGGATTTCACCTCGCGAGAACTCGAAATTTTACACTTTTCATCTTCTCGCTACACAGACGTTTACATAGCTATGAATATTTCTTAATCATTATTGAATATATTGATTCTTCTTGTGTCAAAATATAGCAAGTTTTAAAATATCTGCTCATTAGTGAGCGAATTGAGCCCCGATTAACTAGACACACTTTTCTCATTTACCCAAAAGTCTAAAATAATCCAAATTCAGCGAGGTAAAAAGCTGACCGGTAGTGCCTCAAATCCTCTGATATTTTAACCAAAGACAATTCAGTGGTTTTTGTGCCTATTGTTTCAAATATTTAGGATCTAGTAGCGCTTTTGCACGAACGCCGCTCAAAGTTCGATAAAATCACAATACAGCGCGTTTGGAATCTACAAGTTTAAGTTACTTAACTTTAATTGGTACAATAACAAACAGATGTTTACATCCGTCGATCTAAATTAAGTCGTATTGTAAGATATCTTACTTAACGATGTGCCGGATTCACCAGTTAACTTGCTGAAATAAAAAGAACTATTTTAATAGTAATTCAAACTGGATGAGAAGCCTTACACCGTAGATAGCCGATCGGAAGTAAATGTTCTCACGTCAAAAGCAAACATTGCATTGTTCTCTAAATAAACAAATCTACTTATGTATATCTCTGTAACATCACATCTAAAACCAGAGTTTATTCTTGTGGAATCACAGACATACCGAGCAATGATGTCTTGTTCGTTCTTGAGTTTTGTCGGTGTGATTTGCGGTGCAGACGAACGCACCTCCGTCACACCACTCACGCAGTGTAATATTAAACGATATAAAACAGCACAAAAAGTCCTTGGAATTTTCCGGAATTGAAGCAGAAGTAGAACTCATTTTGACAAGATTGCTTGTTTTCAAAAGCCGACGAATTTATTTGAGATGACTATTTGCCCGTCTCATTGTGTCAGGTTAGGCATAAAAGTAATTTTCGCACAATTCCGGAAGTTTTTTTATTTTTATTTGAACAAATATTTTAACAGGATGTTCCCAGTTCAGCAAAGGCTGGTTTAAATGGGGTCCTGCATTTACATTAATTTAATATTACAGTAATTACAATATAAAAGACATACATATAATTACAGATAACATTACAGTTAATTGTTAATTGCGTTAAGGCAGCAAAGAAGTCATTGACTGTTGTTTAAGAAGTTTGCTAGGGCAGTTTTAAATTGGGTAGGGTCCGTGATCAATCTTATAGATTTAGGGAGGTTGTTCCAAGTCTTTGCCCCATTGTACAAAAAGGAACCATGAAATTTTGTGGTTCGCGCAAATGGTAATCGTAACTGGTCCCTATTTCTCAGGATATAACTATGCACATATCAGAGGTATGTCTAAAGTTATCTAAAAGATAATCAGGTGCCAGTCCATTAATGCATTTGTGCACAAGCAAACATTTCCAGTAGTCACGACGGAGTTGCAGGCTTGGCCAATGAAATGTTTTGCTTAGTTAGCTGTAATGAACCGAGCGACATTCAATAATGCAGGCAGCGCGCCTATGCAATTTATCGAGATATTCCTTGCTTCCTTGACCACAGCTGTCCCAAACACACGAACAATAGTCGAAAAGAGGTAAAATCATAGCATGATATAACGTAATGCAAGCAGAGCGAGGTAAGATCTTGCGCGCTCTACGCAACATACCAAGACGGGAAGAGATTTTCTTTCCCAGTGAGCTTATAGGCTCTTTCCACGAGAGTGTAGGGTCCAGTTGGACACCAAGATATTTAAATTTATATAATCTCTCAATAATGATGTCATGCACGCAAATAGAGAAGTCATTCGCATTTTTTAACTTTTGATGAGTACCAGTAAGCATTATCTTAGTTTTACTAAAACTGAGTAAAAGAAAGTTACTGTGAAGCCAGGTAACGATCTTAGCAAGGTCAGAAGAGAGCGCATTTTCAACTGAAGAAAGTGAATTGCTAGGAAAGTATATCAACGAGTCATCAGTGTACATTTCAACCGTACAGTAGTCAGTGACTAGAGGTAGGTCATTGATGTACACAATAAATAGAAGAGAACCAAGGACAGATCCTTGAGGAACACCAAAGACTATTTCTTCGGGTTCTGAGACTATCCCATTTTCGGTTACTCGGAAGAAGATAACCCCGTGGGCCCATATAAACGTTGTAGTTCAAATTTATCCTTCGATCAATTTTTATTTTCTTTTGTTCTTGTGTGTGGTACTGTATGGAAACGAGTACCACATTAAAGTGCACAGGAATCGAAAATTAAATACCAATTTTCTACATAGCTTATATTGCCCATATTTCAGTTCAATAGATTCCCTCCTTCTCGTGAAGAGGATTCGCTGTTTCTAGCGGTTCCGATCTCTGTGACGTCATTCGCGTGTATGTTCAAGCGTAAAACATGGCGGAAAAGGCGAAAAAGCGTAACCTGGAAAGCTTTGCGCAGCTGGCAGCTGCGGTAATGAATCTTGGTAGTTTTTTTTAGGAGATCTGCCTCGTACGAGGTCTCGGACTCTTTTGTGGATCATCCTCATCGCACTATGCTTCCATTCCTTTTTCCTTGTAGTTGAAGGCGCTGCCATTAAATTGCAATAAATAAATAGTTCTCCGAGATTTTTATTCCACCGAACTAATAAAAACAGAGTGACGCACTCGACTGAGCACACACGAATGACGTCACGACGATTCAATATAACCCAGGGCCTTGTCTAGAATTTTAGTGAGAAAGGCCCAACTTCTAAGTTCCTGCTATTTAAAGTAAATTATTTCCCCTTAAAATATTTCATAAGACACCAATTTTTACATTGGAGAAAATAAATAGCTTTGAAATTTCGATTCATGTGCACTTTATAATAGGCTTGATTTCCACCGCTCACTCGAGTCCGGGAAACACACTGTTCAGCTTTTCTCAAAGCGTTTGGTACGGCTTTGCATTGTGAGCTGTGCTGATGTCGCGAACCCGGTAGAAGGTGACTGATAAGTTCCCTGGGTCTTCTCTCTTCCTCGTTGCGGATGGTCACGTGTCCATGGGTACAAATCGAATCCCCACAAGGGTGGTTCCTCGACTTAGTGGAGACAAAGTTTGACTTTCCTGCCCCTCCCTTCAATCATTTTTTTTCCTGGAATCTGCAAAAAAATCTAGTAGACACGTGACCAGCTTCAACCAGGAAGAGAGACTGAACCCTGGGAATGAGGTTGGGATTCATCTAACACATAGTTTACGTCATCTGCGCTTTCTTGCGAATCTTCATCTGGCACGTAAAGGCTGTCTCGTTAAGCTCTAGCGTCTTTGTATTTACTATCAGTGATCTGTACAGGAACAGGATTCATAGTAAGTGTCTGTTTCATAATCGACTTGCATTGCGAAAATGTAAAAAGATAATCATATCTTAAATTGCGTCGATAAACTTAGTACTATTAGTACGCTCTATCCTTCTTTAAAAGAAGTGAACAAAAGCTCTTGGCATTTATATTCGTGTGCCACTCTGACATTTCTAATAAAATTAGTGTTAACCCACCTATGACTGTTTTACTTCGTTTACAAACCCTGCCGCCGACTCTGCTTTCCCAAGTTTTTTCAGTTAAGCTTTAAATTAACAATTTTTTTTAAAATCAAGAGCCGCAGACGCTCTTTGGGCTCGTCATGCCTTCCTCTCCCAAGAGCGTTTTCTCAACTGAACTGCCACTTCCGCTCGCCGGCAATTACCCTTTGTTTTGAAGCCCAAGAACGAGCTGCGTTTGGGAATGGAAATGGACACCCGTGGAGTAATTTCTGCAAATGATTCACATGTATCGTCTGGGAAAATAAATCCCAGGGTCAATCAAAGTCCCACTTAATATTTTAAAGCAAGCAGTTTCATTAATGTTGGTATACTCACCAGGTTTACTCGCTCAAGGTATCGCCGATTTTCGAAACATCAGCTGTAATCCGCAGTCTCAGTACATTTTAAAATGAGAAGATGGGACGGGGGGCGGGCGGGCGGGAAGGTTGAGTGAGTAGTGTTGTGTTTAGATCCTCCTTTTTTTTCTGTTTTCATCTTTCTGAAAGGGCTTTTAAGGCAGACCGGTATACTACAACGGAAATCCATAAAACATGGGAGTCATGAAATAGAAGTAGTTATCAATCGACTGGATTGGACAACAGACTGAAGAGATAAGTTACGAAATTATGTTCACTTTCTTTCCGTCTTTCGGAAAAGATTTATGGTGTCATCTGAATGAAGAACATACTAAAGATTCATTGGAGGCAGTTTCTGTTTGGTAGGACATTAAACAACTGGTTACTTACCTAAGCCTACAGGGAAGAGCTGTTTTGAAAGTTCTAATATCTTCATGGATTGCAATAAATTTATTCCTTTCTTCCAGTGTGGGCACTTTCCTTATCTTCTTAAGCCGCGGCTACTCGAACGAGTTTTTGCTCGCGTCGGTGATGAGATTTTTTCAAATTTTGTCGCGTCGCCAGCGCGTCCAGGGTGGCTACACGAGTGACAAATTGAAGAGCGCGAGCTACACGGCCAACAATCTGTGCGATTTTGTCGCGAAAGTTTCAACTCTGGCGACTTTTCTCTTGCGATTTTTTCAGCTGTCGCATCACCTGCGCGAGTGTGGCTACACTTGCGATTTTCATCGCGCGCTGGCGACGCTACAAAAATCGCATCACCGGCGCGAGCAAAAATCGCATGTGTAGCCGCGGCTTTACAGTGACCCTGAAACAACTTCCGGGGTAGTGCAACAATTATTCGTCCCTCGCCAAACCTATGCCTAACCTGGCATGATGAGCCGGACAGACAGTTATCGCCAATAAATTCGTGGGTTTTGAAAACACCCACAGCAGGCGCCAAAATCAATTCTGCTTCTGTTTCAACTCTGGAAAATTTCAAAGACGTTTTGTGGTCAGTTTATATCCTTGTTCCACTGCGTGAGTGATGTGACGGAAGTTGAGGAGCTGTGCTTCGTCTGCGCCGCAAATCCCACCGAATATCCCACTCAAGAACGGACAAGACATCGTTCAGTATTTCTGTAGATTTGATAGTATAGCTTTTGTATATTTGAATTCTGTAATTTTTTTTTTCTAGTTTTGAGGGCCACAAGTTTATTAGTTTTTAGCTATTTAGTGTTACCGTCCATAAATAAAGTGTTTACTTACTTACTTCCTATTTCTGTCAACTTTCCGAAAGGTTTGGTATTAGGTTAAAATGTTACAGAGATATGGATAGGTAGATTTGTTTGCTTGGAGCTTTTCGTGGGAACAGTTACTTCCGATTGGCTATCGCCGGCATAAAGCTTAGACCTCATACTTAACAAAATTAAATAAATTGTTCCACTTTGTATTGCATTTTCGATTTCTTCAGCAAGCTAACTGTATAACCTAACACATCGTTTGTAATATATTTCAAAATATGACTTATTTTAAATCAAAGGATGTAAATATCTGCTTGCGACACTCTTTTTTTTTTATATAAGAATATTGTTTTTCTGGCCCAGGCTGAACATTCCTATTTTTCTGTCGATTTTAGGCTGAAAATATTCTTGTAATATTCTTCATTATAGCTTATGACATTTCCGTTTAAGGACGTATTGGGGTATCCCATTACAAGTTAAGTGTTTGCTATTTTGTACTGTACAAATACATTACATGTACCGTTTATCATTGAACATTTGGCTATTGCTAGCTAGTTAAAGTAAAAAGTTAAATAAAAACATATCATTATATGGTATTTACAGATTTTCAACGCACGAAATTATATTCTTTCACAATTTTCGCCTCAGATTTATTCTTAAAATATTCTTAAAATCTCGCAAATTTCAGCCTTGATATTCTTATAAAATATATTCTTATAAAAAAAAGAGTGTATTGTTGCTAAGTCGCTCGTGGGTGACACAGATTAGGAAGCGAGTGAAATTTAATTTCAGTTCGAGGTAAGTTTGGTATTTCTTAATTTGTAAACCTTTGTAGACAATATTGAACATCAATATATTTTTTAAATCGTCTCAAAGCGTCAAACATATCGAACCCCTTTTTTGTAAAACTTTGGTAGAGGAGTTAAGCTTAATTTATTCTAGTGTGCCTTGTTATGTTGCGTTGTCATTAAAGGCGCTGCATTGTAATTTTTTCGAACTTTGAGCGGCGTTCGTGCAAAAGTGCTACTAGATCCTAAAGATTTGAAACCATAGACACAAAAACCAATCACTGAATTGTCTTTGGTTAAAATATCAGAGGATTTGAGGCACTACCGGTCAGCTTTTTACCTCGCTGAATTTGGATTATTTTAGACTTTTGGGTAAATGAGAAAAGTGTGTCAAGTTAATCGGGGCTCAATTCACTCACAAATGAGCAGATATGTTAAAACTTGCTATATTTTGACACAAGAAGAATCAATATATTCAATAATGATTAAGAAAGATTCATAGTTATGTAAACGTCTGTGTAGCGAGAAGATGAAAAATGTAAAATTCCGAGTTCGCGCGAGGTGAAATCCGAGCTTCCGGTAGGATGACCGTTTTTCTTGGCTTTCTGCCGTTGTATCGAATATTTCAAAAAACTAACCTTATATCCTTCAATAACTTACCTAGGCCTTCAAACTGACAAAGTATGAGCGAAATCGATTTTTTGACCGTGGCCACGATTTCTTTGATTTTTACTGACAATCACTCTTAAAACGTCAGGACGTTTTATTCTGTTCTGAGAATATTCATTTCCTGTAAGTCAAACCCACCCCCTACGAGTCTGATGACAAGAAGAAATAAGAAATAACAGCTTCCACATAAGAAAAGAGTACTTCTTAAATAGACGATTGTTTTATTGTTTCCTTTCACACAAAATGTGTCATGAGTAGTTAGCAGTTCCTCTAAAAGTTGGGGATTACCCTATCAAATGGGCGGACGCAACCTCTGGGAACTTTAGGGGTTTAAGTTTGGTTTACTGAGGCGCTGGAATCATTCTCAGTGACCCAAATCAGAGTCAGGTTTTAATGGATTTGTCTTCAAATCAAATTTAAAGGTCAAATGAACCGAAATTTCAAAGTTTTTTTCTTAAGTCAATTTTTATTGAATTTTGTAGCTTAAGTAAGAAATAAACATATTCTAGAGTTTCAGAGTGAGCGGGTATTGCATCCCAGAGATATTGGAAACTGAAAAGTGCTTCGTTTTGGCTTTCGCATTCGTAGAGCGGTCGGGTCAATTGTCGGGAATTTGTCGGAATTAACTGTCGTGACGTCACTGTTGGCGAGCTGAAAAATTGCGGGAACATTAAAAACTACAAGTGAGTCTTGAAATTAGTGTCGTTTTTTAGGGGACTCGGCATTGTGTTCTGTGCTGCAATAAACTGCAGCAACAATTCCAAGTGTAAATTAAAGTAAGTACTTTCAAGTTTCCACATGATCCAAAACTACGGAAGGAATGGCTCATAAGACTGAAGAGGGAATCGCTTGGGAGACCATTTTACATTTTACACCACACAGCTTCAAACATAATCTCGTGACAAGGAGTTCGCTAGTTCCAGCTTTCAAGCCACGAAGACTGACTGGAAAGATGATGCCGTACCAACTTTTTTCAAGAATAAAAACGTGGAATCCGAAACAAAAATTGGCCAGAAAAGAGGCAACACCGACAACAATTCTAGCCCGCCGAATAACGGGACGACTTCAAGCGGCAATTCCTAATTTGTTCGTTCAGCGTTTGCAAAACGCAGAAAGTTAGAAGAAGGCATTTTCCATCTTGCTTGAAATAGCTGGAAGTACAGTGATCCTTTTGCTTTCTCTGATAATTCGATCTTATAATACGTTTGCTGGGATGTGAAGAGCTGAGACGTCCGTGCAAACCATTTTAATATATTCTTATCAGTGGCGTACAAATCGAATTTACGTATGTACAGTAGCCGTAAATATATTTGGCCAGAGCCTTTCACTTCGCATCCTTTCGGCAAAGTAAGCGCTTGCTTACATTCAAGGAGGATGATCTTAATGGTTGGATAATAATATCCTAGAAAGCGGAGTAACTATGTGTCCTCTTCATACGCCAACCTAGACGGGAGTTTGACCTCACGGGAACAAGTTGTCTCAGATTTGTAAGCCGAGAGTTAGGCAATTGCTCTTCGTTTACTCAAAAGTAGGTGGTGGTCAACTAGAAGGCCTTCGCTACTTTGACCACCACACACATTTTATAACCCGTACTGTAATTATTTTATCTTGTAATCATTTGTTGTGACTATACTTTTCTTTCTACGTTAATTTTATGTAAAGAGTGTGAAATAAATGAACCATGAA
>JAEMWC010000129.1:662500-752500 GCA_016490735.1 Pachyseris speciosa
CAAATGAATGAATTACATGCATTATTTTCGGTAATATCAGAATTCTTTCTATAGTTTTTAGGCTATTTTTTAATAATGTCATTTATTACATACATCTGAAATCCACTACAGAGATTTCTAAAGATATTACTTAGCCAGAATAATGCACTTTGACAACATTTCTCCAATCCCACTAGAACTGCAATGTTACATGTATCATATTATTATGTATCACAATGAATAACATTTTCTCTTGATAATGTTGAATGTACCTTGAGAAAACTTCTTTTTGTGTGCTATGCTGCACAACGAAATGGATATAGATGGTATAGTCTGCTTTTGCAGGTGTGAGCTTCGGCACGAAGATCTTTGGCTCCTGCAAACCCAACTCTCTTTAGCTGGTCACCAGCTAACAAGTTTACGACGACTTCTTTTCTCAGACTCTTTTGCGCTCTTTGTCAAGGTGCAAGGCACCGATGGAGATATTTCAGTACAACGCTTGACCCTCTCAAACGACTTCTGAGTTTCTGTAATAAGGGTCCTGAAGGTGACAAAATTTTTTATTCGTCTTTCGCATGCCCTGCATATCAAGTGAGGTAATAAGTTGTCATCTTGTCTCAAAGTATGGCCACAGATATCTTCCGCGGCAGCAATAAGTGCACGATTTCTCTTTATAAAAATATTTTTCGACCATAATCTGTCCCAACCGCTCAACACAGCCGACACGAACTGATATCCATGAGCACAGAGGATTTACATTTCTTTTTTGGAGTTTTTTTGAGATTAATAGAAAAAACAAGGTTTTCCCGCGCGAAAGCCCTCCCGCTAAGCGATGTTTATTTTTACGTTACAAATTTCCACTCCCTACTGGGCTCAGTAGGTTTGTTCAGTGGAGACCAGCATTAACTTTCCTGCCCCTCCCCTCAATCATTTTTCTGGAATCTGCAAAAATCTAGCAGACACGTGACCAGCCGCAACCAGGGTACTCCTCGAGGGAGGAAGAGAGAGGACCCTGGGAACGAGGTTGCTCATCTGCTCGCCAATAGTGACGTCACAACAACACGTGCTTGTTTCCATTCCTTCCATGTCAAGCGCGCGGCCATTTCAGAAACGTCTTCGTTTGTTCTTCGGATATTTCCGTACTCTCAGTTGTTTCACTCCCTTAAAAGCTCAGATAGGACAATTTCTACGTGATTTTGTATTCAGGTAGTCGTTTTTAGTGTTCGTTCGCTATGAAATGACACGAAGAAAAGGTTTCGAAATTTTGGTTCATTTGACCTTTAAGGCTGCTGAATGTTGATAGCTCAGTATGTCTCATAACACAGACCACTCTAGTTGCGCAAGCTCAGTGTAATGAGCTATCCGCTGACCATCATGTTCTGCTTACTGATTTTATCGCTGGTCGCTTTGTGTTCCGCGATGGTAAACAGTAGCGGCAAGCCACCTGACAAAAGGGTGAGACTAACATTCATATGTTAAATAAAAATAGAAGAACGAAACAATACTTCAATAGGCCCCTTAGTTCCACGTTGCCCTAATCTCCGTGACTTACTAGTCACAGCTAAACTCTCTTCTAATTCACACCTACAACTCCCTACCGGTTGTTTCCGTTGCGGTAAAAATTGCGCTACTTGTCCCTACATTTCAGATGGACTCACAAGCTATACTTTCTCTTCTACAGGTGAAACGCGCCATATTAAATCTAACCTGACCTGTGACACTAAAAACCTCATTTACATGATTCAATGCAACCGCTGTAATTTACAATACATAGGAGAGACTAAACGACGTTTAAAAGACCGATTTAAAGAACACCGCCGTACCATAGATAACCCTAACACCAAATCTAAACCTACCACAGTCGCAGTACATTTCCTCTCCTCTCCTAACCACACTGCTAATGACATGCAATTAATCCCCATTGAGAAAATATTTGCTAACAGAGACTCAATCCGTAAGGCCAGGGAAGCTTTTTTAATTTCAAAAGGCAGAACAATTGATCCTGAAGGTCTCAACATCCGCGAAGAAACATATTAGTTAATTTTTTCTTATAAGTTTATCTTTTTTAGACTTTTTTTCTAGTATTTTATTTTACACTGTCAATCATTTTAGTTTTACGTGGTTCCGGTATATAACTACATGAACACCCCTTCCAATGTAAATTCTCACTGTACCTGAAGAAGGCTGGTTTGGCCAGCCGAAATATAGTACACAAAACTTAAAACCATTCTACGTTGTATCGGCCCTTGCTTTTATACTCTCTAATTCCATATAATTCATTTAAACATAGAGACGTATGCAAGCTTTTGGTTCTCTCTACACATTCATTCAGTTTGGGGATCACGCAAGAATTTAAGTTGGTGTTACACGGTCCGATTTTTAACGCCGATAGGTAGGCAACGGTATGTTGTACGAGATGGAACGTTTGAGCCCAGGCCCAGGCTCCTGCTCGACAAAAATGGTGGACAATGAGTGTATTCTGGTGCATTCTGGGACGATGTTGCTTTAAAAGTCAACGGCGGGTGTGTTACACGCACCAACTCCAACAAAATTCGCGCAACAATGTTGCAAGTTTTTGAATCGCTTTCAAAAACCTGCAACATGTTGCTCCAACAAAATGTTGCGTTGAAAATCGCCCTGTGTGTCATGTTACACGAGGCAACTTTTAACGCAACAAACAATGTTGCGTTAAAATTCGGCTCGTGTAACATCACCTTAAGTCTTAATAACTAATGCTTCTTTAATGCAATATGCAGTGACAATTAAGAAACTGTACGGTCGGTACAATTTTAAATGCAGCGCAATTGCAGCGCGGGAAATACTGGACCCCAGGGACATCCTGGTGCTGGAGGACCGAAGGGAGAAGCTGGAATCCAGGGTCCCATCGGCCAAAATGGGCCTCTGGAGCCAGGGTGTAGCTGTGCGGATTTCCTTTTGTGTACGTGTGACATGATCAGCTCCCAGATGGCCTGTTAGCTCAGTCGGTAGAGCGCTGCACCGGTATCACAGAGGTCGTGGGTTCGAATCCCGTACAAACCTGAATTTTTTTCAGGCTTTATTTTCACTACTGCTTAATTAAGTAGTGTTCATAACTGCGATCATCATTCACATATTCAATATTGCTATTAATATACTCTTAACTTTTAAGAACTGAAGCGGTCAAGAATGGTTGACCTATATTAGACTGTTTTCCGCAACAATTCACAATTCTTCCAATTTAATTTTCGACTTTGACAACCTTAACAGAATATCTCTGCAACTGAAATTCTTTAATTGCTGGATTTTCCATACCAAGGATAAAGTGGAATTATGGAGCCTAAAGCCCTGGCCAAACGCTCGCAACATTTCAACGCAACAGCTTGCAACATTGTTGCATCATGTTGTGACGATGTTGTGAAGGGGCCGGCCAAACGCACGCAACATTTCAACCCAACATTTTACGGGTTCCCGATGTTTATGTGCCAACACCATTCAACATGTTGCTACATATCGCAACAGGGTGGTCAAACGTGTGCAACATGTGTTTTGGCGCTGTGAAATAGCAAATCGACCTAGCGCGCATGCCCTAGTGAAACAATGTTGCGTGAATGTAGCCAAACGAGGCAACAATGTTGATGCACGAAATATATATTTGCTTGATCTTACGAGAACCGCATCTCACAAGAATAACACTTCCGTTTTCACGGGATAGAACCAAGATCCTTTGCAATCCACAGAACCACCTGTTTTTCTCAAGGGTTTTATCCGGAATGACACAAATATTACCCTTCACTTATGGACCGAAACACAACAGGAAAAACAGTAAACCTTGGAAAGCATTTTAAAATGTCAGGAAGGTTTTTTCTTTCCGTACTTAGCATATATTTTCTTTCGAAAAATTCATTTCCTGTCCTTCAACCCCACCCCAAGATCTTTCACCTGCGTGTGCAACATGCATTGTTGTGTTCTGGCGCTTAGAAATAGCAAACTGACCTAGCGCGCATGCCTTAGTGCAACAATGTTGCGTGAATGTGGCCAAACGAGTACAACATCATGCAATATCCATAGTGTTGCACGAAACATTTGACCGTTTTCAAATTTGAGCCAACACCATCCAACATGTTGCAAAATATCGCAATAGGGTGGCCAAACGTGTGCAACATGTTGTGTTCTGGCGCTTTCAAATAGCAAACCGACCTAGCGCGCATGCCCTAGTGCAACAATGTTGCGTGAATGTGGCCAAACGAGTACAACATCGTGCAACATCCAAAATGTTGCACGGAAAATTTGACCGTTTTCAAATTTGAGCCAACACCATCCAACATGTTGCAACATATCGCAACACGGTGGCCAAACGTGTGCAACATGTTGTGCCTAACAATGTTGCAAGATGTTGCGTTGAAATGTTGCGAGCGTTTGGCCGGGTCTTACTATGAGCTCCACAGCCACAAGTAAACGCTTAATTGCAATGATATAGGAAACCTTTTGCCTTGTGCTTGAGTTTCCCACTGTTCGTGTGGACTTCTGTGCTCCGGCGATGTAACTCAGTAATTTGCGCTTTCGTTTACAAATACCATCCACGAAATAGAATCTAATTCTGTATATTTTCTTGTTACATTACTACGTCCTGTGACAGGTGTCACGCATTAATTTGGGGGAGTAACCACAACAAAGCTCGAAATCGGCGGTCACTGTACCACACTAACTAAAACCTCGAGTCCGTTCTCTTGTTTGGGAAATTCGTAATAAGTGTGACCTCAGAATTCAGTTTCACCCACGGGTATAAATACAATCAAGAAAGTGAAAGATTATTGTTTACCAGTATTACCTCCTTCCCAGGCCTTACAATGATATCTGAGTACCAGTGTGTAATGAAGGTCCTTTACCCCCCCCCCCCCCTCCACCCCCGTTCCCCAATCCTTCTTCTTCCTCCCGCGTAAACAGGTTAAAGCTATCCTTCCAAAAGAGGAGAACCTTCGTTAAATAATTTTGTTTTGTTTTTTTTAAACGACGATGACAGTGGTTTTCCATAACAATCATGTCTTAGTTTACCATGTTTACCATGATCTCTTCCTCTAGTTGGGTTTAAGTTAACCCGCTCACCATCCACAACCATTGCTCCCCCTTCCCCACCCAATCTTCTCCGGACAACAAGAACGTCGTCAACAGGAAAAGACCGAAAATTATCCAAACACAGAGTAATGGCAGCCGAGCCAATAACACGGTTAGCACTGTTGTATGATTGGTTAATAGAATTAATTACCGTAAAAGCTCTATTAAGGCACCCTTCTCTATTAACCTCCCCCCCCCACCCCCCTCTCTAATAAGCCCCCCGTCCGGAAGTCGTTTTTTGTAATAAGCCTCCCCTCTCTAATAAGCCCTCCTCCCCCTTTTGGGACATGAGATTTTGTAATAAGTCCCTCATATTCCCTTTTGCGAAATCAACTTCATATGGCCCAATTGGTTTGTTTTTTAAACAATATACACTCAAACACGCAATACTGTTTGCTGCTCTTTATTATACAATAAAATTTCACTGTAGTTGTTTGAGTTTTGTAAAAAAAATGTTTTAAGACGAAACAGGGTGTTTAAGATTTGAAATAAGCCCCGCCTCTCTTTTAAGCCCCCCTCTCTAATAAGCCACCCGTTAATTAGACCTGAAATTAAATAAGCCCCCCGGGGGCTTAATAGAGCTTTTACGATAAGCTATAACAGGGAAAGACCTGAAAAGACCTATAACAGGGAAATACCTGAAATTAAATAAGCCCCCCTGGGGGCTTAATAGAGCTTTTACGGTAAGCTATAACAGGGAAAGGTTTTGGGGCCATTTCATCAGTCGGAACAGTGCAAGCGACAGTGAAGCCGAAACTATTGGGTGAGTTGTTTGTTTGGGTATTTTATATTGCATGTGTTTGGGACGGACAGCAATGGGTAAGCCTGTTAGGTTTCAATACTATACAGAAGATTTATAAACAGTTGGAACAACGGTACAACTAAACGAGATCTCAGTCTGAATGACTTTTAGTTGTAGCAAGAAGAATAAATTGTCGTTCGAGTAGTGTTGTAAGTAATCTTGGGGAAGGGGGGCACCAATATTATGTGAAATCCTGCACGTATTTCATGTAACTGTGTACGCTGGTATACGTTTTACATTCACAAGCAAAACATGTTGGCATAAAAGACTGCAAAAAGCTTGGTGATGAAAGTAGAAATCTTGTTACATTAGTTTAATTTAAGCAAATTACTTATCCTTCTTTCATTCTTTATGGAAGTGACTTTCATCAAAGAGAAACGACATACTTAATTGTTTCTGAAAAGATTTTCTTCATAATTTGTTGGTTTGTTCATTTATTTTTCTGGTATTTTTCTTGTTTTGTATCTCGTCTTAAGTTTTAAAATTTATTGTCAACTTTTTGTGCCTTCGTTGGCATTCATGAGCTCTTTCACGTTCACTTTAGACTTGATAGCGAAATAATATATAGATTTAACCATGTCTAAAAGCGGAGCTCCACGATTATTTTTTTTACTGGTATTGAGCAACTTCGCAAGGCTTTCCTTGCGCCAATATTTTATGTTTAGAGCAGTCAACAGGAATTGACCGCGGTTCAAAAACCTCAAATCATTAAAACATTAAGCTTACAAGAAAACAATACATGACGCGTATGTTTGTTCGAAAAGAAATTTAACAATCAAAAAACGGTCAGACATTTTCATCCAGCAACGTGTTGACCGTTTAGGCACCTCTCTCAACATTGCATTTATTCTTTGATTTTGATTTATGCTTTGATTGGTCAATCAGCTATGGTTTATTGCGCCCGTAAACTCATGGAAATTTCGCGCGTCTTCTCAATTATTATATAAAAGCAATAGACCATAAGTTTCTATGGTTTATAGGCTGCTAAACCACTTGGGATGTTGGAAGAACACTCGAAGAATACGTAAATCACTCGCCTGCGGCTCGTGATTTACGAATTCCGCGTGGTTTATCAGCCTGTAAACCATAGAAAATTGTGGTCTATTGCTTAGATGGCTTTCCATGTTTGATCTAGATTAAACATTTTCATCCAACATTTCGCGTAACGAAGAAATATTTGATCGTTTAGCCACCCCAACCGACAAAACGTGCACAGGCGGTAAAAAGCAACCAAATGAACCACATAAAGTCGAAATTTCAGCGATAATACGCAAAAAATCGTTTTGTGGACTCACTCTATCTAGTGTTTGGTCAAACATTGTTTGTGCGTTTAGCCACCCAACGTTATGTTTGACAACTGACGATATTGGATGAAAATGTGTGATCGTTTAGTCGGGGCTTTAATCCGTAATTTTACGAGGACTCGTTGCGATTACGTGTTGATAAGATAAGGGCAAAAGTTTCTTAACGGTGTTGAGGCACCGAGGTCGAAAAACAGTCAGCCAAGAACAGTAAAAATACTCGTTCGCTTGCAAACAAACAATAAAACAATTCAACTACTTATTTGCGTCCAAAACGAGTACAAATGATTGTTATTTATATCTAGCCGAGAGAAAAATACAAGTTTCATTCCTGAACAAAAGTAACAACGATTAATCAAATGTTAAGCTTCAATTTATTTAATTTACCTCACTGTCCTGTGTTGTAGAGGTTTCTACCACTTGAAATACGTAAGCTTCAGTAAAGTAAAAACAAGCATCCGCAAAAATAGCAAACGGTTTGTCCAAAGAAAGAGCTTCTTCCACAGAGTTTGAGCTACTCGTTCCTCCCATTAATGCCGGTGAACGGTTAAGTGACCTTTCTTGGTGAGAAGCAAGATGCCGCGGTGAAGTGAAAGCCCTTGAAGCGTTGAATTATTTTGTTTTCAACCACACAATCGATTCACGTTTGAGGCTTTTCCTGAGAAAAATCTTTCGCCCTTCCTTTTATCACTTGAAAATTCACCTTCCGGAGTATCCGTTTGGCAATTTCTTGATATTTAAGCCTTTTACGCGAATTAAAAGACAAACTTCGATTGAAGAAGATGAAGTTGTTTTGCTCAAAATGAAGAAACCGACTGAATGTGAAATACGAGCCTCAGAAAGCGCGCGAAAAAACTAAGCCTCCTTTTGGTTTGGGTGTCCCACAACTGGCTTGAGCCTGCGATCCAATCGAAAGCAAGTACCTAGTCAGCGGTCAACTTAAAAAAAAAACAGCTGACCACTCAGCTGACCTCGATGCAATCTCGTACCCAGAGTCCTCAGGCTCTTTGGCCAGTGGTTAGTCACCAGGAGAGACTCTGGGATAATGGAATAAAATCAAATTTTTTGATTGGCTGGCCCGTAACGGCTTCTATTGTTTTACCCCAGATTTTCTGGAAAAATGGCCGGTCCATTATCCCAGAGTCTCTACGGGCGTCTACCCGCTGACCAAAAAGCCCGAGGACTTTGGGTACGAGATTGACCTCGATAAGGTCGTTAACTTGAGCCCGCGATATGGTCACGTGATACTGGGCAGCGGATACCTTGTTTTGACAGAAGTCATTTGGCTATAAGATGGATGTCCATTATTTGGATATTATTAATTATGGGGCAACTCCGTCGTCGTCGTCGTCCTCGTCGTGCCGTGACGCCCGCGAGCAATACCGCTAGCCACGATTACCATGAGAAAAGCAGTTGACGGGTTTCTATAGGTATGGTGCTCCGCTTGGCGGCCCTTGGAGCCGCCGGAGCTCCGCTATAAGTATGGGGCTCTGCTTGGCGGCCCTTCGGGTCGCCGGAGCTCCGCTACAAACTAAATGCCATATAGTATTGCTTCAGAGTCAATCTCTAGAAAACATATTGATTATTTCCATCGGGTTTTAATACGGCACCACACTTGAAAGTGTCTTGAAGAGGCTAACCTATAAATGTGCTTTCTAAATAACATGCTATGATGCACGAAATATATATTTGCTTGATCTTACGAGAACCGCATCTCACAAGAATAACACTTCCGTTTTCACGGGATAGAACCAAGATCCTTTGCAATCCACAGAAGCACCTGTTTTTCTCAAGGGTTTTATCCGGAATGACACAAATATTACCCTTCACTTATGGACCGAAACACAACAGGAAAAACAGTAAACCTTGGAAAGCATTTTAAAATGTCAGGAAGGTTTTCTTTCCGTACTTAGCATATTTTCTTTCGAAAAATTCATTTCCTGTCCTTCAAACCCACTCCAAGATCTTTCACCTGCTCTCTGTCACACTTGGCAAGAAGAAATGACAATGAACAGTTTCCACGTACTAAAAGAGACATTCTTAACTAGACCATTAATTGTTTTCGTGTTTCACGTCACACAAAATGTGTCTTGAGTAGTTAAAAGTGACACTAAAATTTGGGGATTATCGCCCTTTCCAATAGGCGGATGCAGCCCTCGAGAATTTTATTATGGATTAAGTTTGGTTTACTGAGGCGCTGGAATTGTAATGACGAAATGCACGGGTTTTAGATGACTTAGACTTCAAATCTTATTTAGTACTGCTTAATGTTGATAGCCATTATATCTTTTATTACCCAGATCATATCAATTGCGCAAGCTGTAATGAACTATCCGCTGAACATCATGTTCTGCTTACTGATGTTATCGCTGCTCGCTTTGTGTTCCGCGAAGGTAAACAACAGCAGTAAGCCACCTGACAAAATGGTGAGACTAACATTGTTATGTTAAATAATAATAAAAGAAGGAACCAATAATTCAATTGGCCCCTTAGTTTTTCGCGCGTTATGTGCTTGAATGTCTATTCCCGCATAATTCACTTAAACTTAACCTCAAACATAGCGACCAATAATGTGAGCTTTTGGCTCTTATCTACGTCGCTATTCAGGTTTGTAATCATGCAATTCAGTCTTAAAAACTACTGCTTCTTTAGTGCAATATGCAGTGATAATGGTGTTCACTTAAATATTAACTGTAAGGTCGGTAAAACTGAATTAAAGTACTAAATACTTTATTCAACGCAGCCTCTATTGTGTTACAACGGTGGACAACCAGGCTTAAATGGTATTACTGGTATAAATGGCATCCCAGGATCCCCTGGGCCAACTGGTCGTGATGGTCGTGACGGTGCTAAGGGAGAACAAGGCAGCGCGGGAAATACTGGACCCCAGGGACCTCCTGGTGTTGGCGGACAGAAGGGAGAAGCTGGAATCCAGGGTCCGGCCGGTCAAAAAGGAGAGCGAGGAGAGAAAGGCGAAAGTGGAAGCCCAGGACCTGCTCAGCTTTCCGCGCACGCAAACTGGAAAGAATGCGCATGGAAACAAGGGGATGGGAAAGACACAGGCGAGATTTATGTAAGCGGTGTATATTTTTAACAATACTGACAGATAATGAAGTTATGAATGACCATCGCAGTTATAAAAAAAGACTGAAAGAAGTCTTTTCTCAGGCTTTATTTTCACTACCTATGAGTAGTTTACCATCCTTGCAATACTCGGCGCGATAACTGGTGCAACCAAGCGAAGTAAACGTGCATTAATCTTGTCGATACCAGCAGATTCGTTTGGACTAACTCTCTTCAGAATACTAATAACTTGAGTGACAGTAATATCTCGAAGAGTGAAAACAGTGTCATGATCTTTTCTGCAATTGACAAAATTTGTCAATCTGGATAAGTCACTATTTAAATCTGGTAACTTTTCCCTAAGTTTATCGGCGATTTGTGAGAAATGAATGTTACATTCCTCATCAAGTTCACCAGGATCATCAATCACTTTGCCGTCCACTTCGAGGTTACTAACACAGGAATTCTCAGCTGATCCATTTAACGATTTGATTGTTTTCCAGGTCGACTTGATATCATTATTGTTTTCAAAAGCGGACTGATGAAAATCACGTTTAGCTCTTCGCACCAACGTAACAGCTTTATTTCTGGCTACACGATAGTCGTCCCAACTTTTGTCCGTATTTAATCGCCTCGTAGTTTTAAGGAGGCTGTCCCTGATACGAAGCTGATTGAGTACTTGTCGAGTAATCCATGGAGCTTGATACTTATGTTTGACCTTTTTTTCTTGCCAAGGGCAGCACAAGTCTAAAGCGTCATTTTAAATACGTTCCCAAGAGGCCACAACATCGTCAATATCATCAAAGACAAAACAGGTGTCCCAAGGAGCATTCATAAGCGTATCAATGAACTGTTCTTCATTGAAGTTTTTCATGTTTCGGTATTTGATTTTGATACTATTTGACAATTGGAGTGGAACACCTCATTACGGTATTTACGAACACAAAAAAAACAGGCAAATTGTCAGCTAATCCAATGTCACGAGTTCCAATAGCAGCAATTCGTCGAGGTTGATTAGAATAAACATGATCAAGACAAGTCCCACTGGAGGGGCGCGTAACTTCATTAGTAAACTGTTTAAAATTCATACTGCGTAGACCTTTAACAAGGCGATGCTTATCATAATTTCTCTTATGAAGAAAGTCAATGTTTATATCTGACAGGATAATCGTTTCTTTGTTCATTAAATGCACTTGCTCAATGTTAGCTTCCAGCTTCGCATCGTCATCCTTATGATAAGACGGAGGTCGATACATGCTGCCAATAATAATAGATCTTTTGGACTTAAACGGGCATACCTCAAACCATAAAATCTCAAGATCTTCATTCTCCAAATCAATTCTTCGTTTTGAACAGAGGTTATTATTTATAAAAGCAAGGAAACTACCTCCGCTCTTCGTTTTCCTGTCTCTACGGAAAGTAGAGAAAACAGGCACTGTATATAACGTACTGGGAATTAGAGGCTTCAAGAACGTTTCATTGAGAAATAGAATGTCCAATTGAGGTAAACCAGGCTTTCCCAATAAAAATAACTTTACCTGGTCAAATTTAGCGTCGGTTAAGTAATTGACATTCCACAGTCCCATTCGGATACCATTATGACCAAGACTAAGATCAAAGTAGGACGAGGAATCATCTAGCAGGCCATGATCATCTAAATCGCCTATTTTGGTCGCTTGCCACGGAGGAGCCAAAAGTATCATCCACGAAGAAAGAAAAACTTGAGTTGGAACTTGTGTCGATAGAAGAAGGCCCAGGATTTAATGATACATCGTTCGAAAGCAGCAATAGGTTAGCAGCTAAAGCAAAACGAAGAAGCTTACGCCGAGGGCAAGTTTGATGCCAGCAGAAATCATGGAGGTTGATTTACTTTTCTTTGACAGACCACTTGAACAATTTCCTTGCGTAGGAGCGCTAAAATCCACTGTAAATTCATCCAAGCTGTACTCCATGGTTTTATCTGGAAAACTAACTGGTTTATGGTAGATAAAGCGAAAGATAGAAAAAATGAAAAGATAAATGATGAGAGCTCGATTTAGAGCTACCAGCCGTGTGAACGCGAAAATGATGAGGTGTGAATGAGAGTCTCGGTGACGTTTGGGAGAGGTAATTCCTGATACGTCGTATATTGTACAGTTGGAAGAACGAATAGCCAGAGATTTTTTAATATGCGTTGTCATTGACAGCCTGGAGCCGAACCATGAACCGAGATTCCTCGGAGGATACTAGAGGTATCGATAGCTGTAGTGGTAGCCGTAGTGGCAGTCGTAGTCGCAGTCGCTATACCCTCAGCCCCAAGTGGGGCAATACATCCTTTGAACGTTTTCTGTTCCTTTTCAAGTTATCGGGTGGTTTCAGTTATTTCTAAACTGAATATCGTTTGATAGAGGCGCCGAGTATTTTTAATTTTGATAATTGGGTCTCTAGATTTCAGCGAGATTATAGAAGTTGGTCACGTTATTTACCATAAGATAAATTTTTTTCATTGTAAAAGCTGAAAATAAAGAGCCAAATTAAAGGTGATGAAACTTACAACAACAAAGATGATGTCGTTTAAATAAGTTGTGTCTGGTGTAAAGTTAAAAGAGAGAGGGAGTGAATATATGTTGATTTGTGGACTGTCATCTTTATGTAACAGGTTTGCGAATTTATGAAGAACTTCACAGAAACCTCCCTCCATGTCTATTTTGCTGGCAACCTGCGGATTTACAACTGCGATGACTGTTGTACCCGTTGGTACTTCAAGTTCAATGGCGCCGAATGCAGTTCTCCAGGCTCCATTGAGGGAGTTTTCTACATGAGCAAAGGGATTGGAGACAACCTTCATCGCCACCGCCACATTGAAGGTCACTGCAACAACATTCACAAGGGAAAGGTACGAGTGGGATTTTGGGTTGGATCCTGTAACAATGGCCACAAGCTTGCTGATGCATATACAGGCTGGAGTACAGTGTCCCGGATCTTTGTTGAGGAGGTTGCCAAAGCCCAGCAGTAAAAATAATGGATATAGCCAAACTTAAAACAATTACAGTCAACCTCGTTTATCGGGACCCAATGGGACTGGTGTGAATAGTAGTCTAATAGTCCGGACAATCGAACATATGAATATTAATGAGATAAAAGTGAATTAATTAGGAAACCAAAATTTCACTCAGCAACAAACGGCAAGTCTCATCCAATCAGCGTGCCAGCGCTTAGACATTCGATGATTTAAAGGAAAACAAAGCCGTTTCAAACGCACTTTTCAGTGCCTAAATTAAAAAGAATTCAAAAGAATAGCGTTTTATATTGCGAATCTTCATCATACACTATTAACATTCATGAAACAATGGGACCAGAAGAAATGGTACCGATAATCGAAGTTCGACCGTTGTTTGTATAGGTAATCACATGATTTCGAGTGCAATTTGGGATAAATAAGCACGAGTAAATTTTTTCAAAGACTCACAAAATTGCACGAGCCCGTAGGGCGAGTGCAATTTGTCGTCTTTGAAAAAGTTTACAAGTGCTTATTTATTCCAAATTGCACGAGAAAAATCATGTGATTACTTATTAATAATATACATGAAAAAATTGCGAGATAGCTTCTTAACGTTGCAGAAGCAACGCAACGAAGCTAAGGTGAACCAAAACAACAGTTTTCTCGATGTTTTTAAAGCGTTTTTAGCTGTGAAAACTGGCTAAACAATTACAGGCTATAGCTATAAGGCTACTTTGTTTGCTAAGTGTCTATCAAGCGCTGTAATCATTACCTTCAGGCTTTCTAGTTCGTTATCTTCGCCTTGTTTGTCCTTGTTTGTTTATTAATCTCGGCGTCACTCCATCAACGGACTCGTAATTCCAATTACGTCGGTAATTCCCTTCTCTGGACACCACTGTTTCCAAACAGACAGCTAAAATACAGTGCTTTTCGCAGCCGTTTCTCCATTTTAGAGCTGTTTTGCAGCTTCTCTGCTGTTATTGCGGTCACGAAGAAAGAAAACCTGCTCAAAAAGCCAGCCATTGTTTGGGCTCGCAGAGTCGCTTGCAGCTCTTCAGACTTTGCGCCATTCAGAGGCCGCGTTTGATTGGCTCAATCGCAGCGCAATTGTTTATCAACCAATCAGAATCCTCAGTTTTTTACCTTGTTTTGCACTGTATTTCCTTTTTTCTGCACCGAATTACCTTTTTTCTGCACCGGTGTTTCCTAAAAACTGCATTTCTCTTAGCCAATCAGAATCGAGAAATTTTTTCATGTATATTATTAGCTGAGAAAAAAGGCACTAGAGACGGCTAGAAGAAGACTGGTCACAACAAAAAGTTCAAACCTCATAATTTAACCGTTTAAACAGATATGCGCAATAACGAAAACAAATGTTCGCCTTATATGTTGATAAAGAATTAAAAATGATGCGCGTTAGATGTTCATACTTTGTTGAGTCATAAGGGCCGTTACGACATTCACGATAGATCAAAGTGGTGCCAAGAAGTACCTTATAGAAATTACGTCAGTTGTTCACTCACATTCTCGCACAAGGAACAACGGTGCAAGACGCTGTAGGGTGGTGAGTTAAGTGTAATTGCCCAAAGTTGTATTGCTTGTGGAGTGAGAGCAGGTTATTTACGAGAGTGAAGCCTTCCAACGACAACCCCTGCGCCTCAATTCCCTCTCGTGTCCAATCCTCTCACCTCTAAGAAAAGTAACCTGAAGGAACTGAACACTAGTCTTCCCCAGGAACGTGGTGGGCGGTAATGAAACGTTATCAGTGGATAACTATCTTTTGAAGAGGACTTTGTTTCGTCATTTTATATGACAATTATCAGGAAATTGTCCAAAATATAATATCCTGAAAGATTTATCAAGTAATTATACAATGAGAAATTTTGTTCCCAAGGAACAAGGAAAAGTGCGCTCGATCTCAATTCATCCACATGCGTTTTTGAAGGAAGCCTTCGCGTGTCGCTGTATATTTCCAGTGTTAACATTTATCCACCTTGAGCGCGATAAGAATTTAGTTTTAAAGGGAGGTATGAGGGGGGGGGGGGGGGAGGGTGAAAGGGCCGGAGGGCTTTCTCCTTTTTCTAGAATAAATTCACCCCCGTTTCTTGTTTTACCGTTGAGTTGAAGCTCAAACAAAACGCAGGAACATTTATAGTATCCTACCTTCTATCCGTTTCATTTAATTTACCCAGAATCCAAACAGTGGAAACTTTTAAAGCTTCAAAAATTGTTTGTGAGAAGGCCACACCCCCTTCCTCCACCCCGCTGGAACTAAAAAGAGATAGAGCCAATTAACCATTTCATCAATCGGAGCAGTGCGAATTATACTCATTAGTAAAGCCGAGAGTATTGGGTGAGTATCCAGTTATTGCATCTTATCAGTGTTCGCGTCCGTGTTGGTAACAGTGAAGGCCGGTAAAATTCACTAACACGTAGCTGTAACATAAGGAACCTTTAATCATCATGTCCAAACTAGAACTTATCCTTTACGAGTTCCTATTGCAAAGTATTTTCAATTATTAAATTTCAATAATTAGGTATAAAATAAAACAATTAATACGAAACGATATGCTCCTTTTATTGCAAAAATGTAGAGAGCAACTTATTTCCGGGTTTTATACTAATCTAAACAAAACTCCGACAGTCAAAAAGCCAAAAATGAAGCTTAAGAATGGGCATCGCTGATTTCTCGAAGAAAACAGGACTATTTTTGATGCCTCAATACCACGCGGGTGTCGCTAAAGTCAACAAAGCACGCCTCATAATTTTGCTTTTGCAACGGTTAACTTTCTCTGCACTTTCCTTTCCATATTTTATTTTATTCTAGATTTTTTACTACTTCAAAACTTTTGTTACAAACAAGTTCTAGTTTAGCTGACTTTTGTTTCATGACGTTTTTCACCACTTAAACTGAAGCGGAATTCAGACAAGAAAGGTCCCTGATAAATATTGCTTTTTAAAAGTTACCCTTCAGGAAACTATTTCCAGCTTTGATTATGCGGTTATTGATCAAAAGGAAGTGCTTGAGGCGTGTTTAAAGGCACGCAAACGTTGACGTAATGACTCAGTTAGTTAACCAGACAACATAACCAGGTAGCTCAAATGTAGACATGGAAAATTATCTACCTCCCCTACCTTACTTCGCCTTGATTACCTCTAAGGAAAAAAATCCACACAGTATATATTCTTGAAGTTAGAATAATCATCTTTCTGAACAAACCACATCCCCATGCTTCTGTCTCATCGGTCATCCCTCCCTGCATAATTAAACAACAGTAGTCAGTGTTCTTGAAAATAGACTGGCAATGATAATTTTGCGTAACGTTCTAAAGAGCAACAAACTCTTTGCTACACTCCATCCGATCCCTGCATGAGAGAAGACTGGCGACGTCATGTTTTTATCGACAATTAATATATATCTCAACCAGTTATCAGTATCCCTGGGGTATATCCTAAGAAATGATATCCATTATTTTGACTCTAGTATTATCAAGACATTACCGGACCACTTTAGGAAAGAGAGATTGCGGGTTCTCCCAGCAGTACTCTAGCGTATGACCTTCCGACCTAACGACCTAATTGGGATACTTTGCACTAAGCTACAGGAGACTCGACTGATATAATTAGGCCATTAAGTAATTCGTAATCTACTTCTGTTTCACGATTGGCAAGAACAATAAGGCTAGAATTTTAACCAACAGGAGGACTTGAAATGCTTTATGTATCCTAACTGCAGTCCTGTGATTGGCTGATAAAACTATAAAGGGATTGGGCTGATTGACCATTTCATCAATCGGAGCAGTGCAGGCTACAGTAAACATAGGAGTACTGGGTGAGTTGTCAGTTACTACATCAGTTTAAATTGTACTCGTTGAGAGCTGCATAAATGCAAAGAGCAGAAATTTACAGTTTTAAAATAAGCGAAACGCTGAGTGGACAAGCGCAAACCTATAAATGAGGGCATAGTATCAGTCGTTTTTTCGCAAAGCAAACAGTTTTATTTTCGTGCATCCAATGTTAATCGGGTGCGGCTAAGCTACTGTAAGATCAGTATGTCACACCCGTCACTATTTTGTTTTGACAAGGATTTATTTTCTCTGCACTTTTCTTTCCTTATTTTACTTTAATTTTATTTTAAAACAGTTAGTTACAAACACTTTCTACTTTAGCTGGCGTTTCTTTTCACGATCTTTTCACCACTTAAAAGCCACTTAAAGGCGGAAACCATACGAGAAAAGTCCACGATAAATATTACATTTTAGAGTCACCTCTTAGGAAACTATTTCAAGATTCGATTATTCGGTCTTTGATCAAAACGAAGTGCCTTAAGGTACTTCACTTGGCGTGTACAAAGGCACGAAAACGTTGCATTAATGAGCTTTTCAATTTACATTTTTTACATTACTTTTTTTACCCTCAGATTTTAGAGTATAGCTTGTACAGCTAATATCTCCGAGCATTTAACCATCAGGTGAGAGGTCAACCACCACACCGGGAACTACGTCCCCTACTCTTTTCCAACAGAAAATCACTTATGAAGAGTTGTGAGACGGGGCCTACTCTTTATCGTCCTTATCCGAGAAGACTAGAAAGTCTAACCATTTGCAGATGTTATTACAAAGGCAGCACTTTCTCCTCAATTATTTAAAGACCCTGAGTGTTGTTCAGGACGGGGTTTGAACAAGCGACCTCCCGCACGCTAGTCCGGAGCTCTACAAATGAGTTAACCGGTTGACAACGTAACAGGGTACATCAATGTAGATACGGAAAAAATGTTCAAATGTATCAATATGTTGAGGTCATAAGACGTTACATACGTTACATGTTTACACTCGGTTTGTCAGAGTCTTTTATGAATCAGAGGATCGGATGAGTGTGGATTGCTAAACAAATGCTCTGTTCTTGTTCTTCTGTTTTCCAGCCAAAGAACAGTGTCCACGAACAAATTATTTCAATTCCTGACTTTGTAAGCCAGGAAGTGCTATAGAACAACAACAAGGGACAACTATTTCTCTTGAGCGTTCGATATGTTTTCCCGCACTAAAGTGACTGTTAAAATTTGTTTCAACATAAATTCTAAGCGTGCGAGCGTTGCTCCATGGATGGCTTTGCACGTGCCTACAATAAGATAAGTTTTTCTTTTCTTTTTACAGAAAGCTGAATATCGATGGCGCCAATACAAAGGACCTCGATTTTGTGTGTGTTCCTTTTATCGCTGACATTGACTGCACTCTGCACTTCATCTAAAAACAGCAGCAGCGGTAGCGGCAAACCACAGTATATCTGGGTAAAATAATTTGCAAACTTCCTTCCTCGCAATAAAGAAAACGTCTACTAAGATAGACGTGACTGCTATCTAAACTAAGTGAAACTACGTATAATCCATATATTCAGACCATAGAAAGTTAAACTTTGACCCATTATGACGGCGGGCTTAAATATGTGTAAACGAAAATATAAAACAAATTCAAGAAAGAACCCTTAATTGTGCGCATAGCTTACAAAAGATAGTTTACAGTAAAAGAAACAATTAACAATTTGAAGAAGGGTACTGGCTCCCCGAAATAACTGGAAAGCTAAAAGTGCCAGAGATCCAGAATACAGGTTGAATTTACAGATTAAAAAAATTACGGGAGATTCTTTCCAACCAAAACTATCTCCACTTAGCTATTAAAATCTGTATTAGATTTGCTTCTTGGTGATCACTATTGGAAATTTCTCTAGCACAGCAGATGGCATGAGGCTGGGACATTCCATGACCCATGCTACTTTGGAGAAGGACTGGCACTAGCTAAAAAACAGTTCTTACCCTTTTTTGTGATTAACTAATGCGTCAGTTTTCAAAAATATCCGTTTTCCGTGTCATCGAAAACGTATCAATAGATTCGCATCCATACTACCGTTTTCGCAGTGTTTTCAACTATCCACACTGATTCGTTTTCAAACGTATCTGTTTTCGGTGTCATCGAAAAAGCATCAATAGATCGGCGTCCACACTACCGTTTTCGCAGCGTTTTCGGCTGTCCAAAATTTATACTCACGAAAACGCTAAATTAAATGACATGGTGTGACGTAGGTTAAACTATGAAAACCAAGATAAAATTAAAAGAGCAAGGTTAAGCTCCAAAAAAAGCTATGAAATTGCTAGTAACATTGGTATAAGCGTGCTTTCATCCGCTCAGGTGGTGCGGATGACGTAAGCGTTTTCATTTCGATGCGTTTTCGGCTGTCCACACAAAACGTTTTGCGTCACCGTTTTTAAAAGCCTACGTTTTCAGCTATCCACACCGGAAACGAGGCGTTTTCAAAACGCAAAGGCCTTCGTTTTCATCAGCGTTTTCGGGCGTTTTAGTATGGACGATAGGCGAAAACGCATCAAAACGTATGCGTTTTCAAACGAAAATCCATTGGAGTCTGTGATGCAGTTACGTTGCGATCAAATAGAAACTTTGATTTCTTATATTAAACCACAGCCTCCCCGCTTCTGCTATGGCGGTATTCCCGGCATGCATGGAAAGCCTGGTTCCGCTGGAGTACCAGGCCGTGATGGACGGGATGGTCGTGACGGGGCAAAAGGAGATCAGGGAGACCCCGGAAAGACTGGACCTCAGGGGCCTCCTGGTGTTATGGGACCTGCCGGTTTGAATGGACGCAATGGTGCCAAAGGAGAACCGGGCCTGCAGGGTCCCCCTGGAGAAAAAGGAGAGCGAGGAAAGAGTGGAGCATCTGGACTCCCTGGGACCCCAGGTCTGATGCCTAAGAACTGGAAAGAGTGCGCCTGGAACGACTTGAACGACGATAAAGACAACGGTCTAATCAAGGTGAGTGATTTGTTTCCAAGGGTTTAATTTTTTATCATCAAGAGCACCGGCTATACACTTGATTTAGTTTTTTTCACATCTTCATGCAGGTGGGAAAGTAGCCCCCCATGCAGTCGTTTTTAGGTGATATACCAATCCCCTAAAAACGACTGCGTGAGAGGTTATTGCTTTCTTTTACTAAGTATCATATGTCGCTTAGTATAGTTCAATTTCCTTTATTGAGTTTAGTAAAATTGATATATCGGTGTATCATTATCATTATTATTGTTATTATTATTATTATTGTTATTATTATTATTATTATGAGGATTTTTTATCACACCATTGGCTGTATTGGAGGTCACGTTTTCCTAGATCATCAGGCTATTTCCCTTAGCCTTAGATGTCTAAGGTCCTTCTTAAGATTCTTGCTGTGCCCATTTACAAGCAGGCTTTCTGGAGTAGGTTGAAGATCCCAGGTGTTCCTATCTTAGCAATCCACACCATCAAGTTTTTAGTCACTGTCTCAAGTGCCCCAGCTATAACTGGGATAACAGATACACTTCTGCAATTCCACATCTTTTGTATTGCCATTTTAAAGTCCTGACAGTCATTTCTCAGCAGCTCCCCAAAGCTTAGAGACACAACACTTCCCGCGACAGGTGGGCAGTTCCAAGGACGGCCGACAACTGTACACTTCCAAAGATGTCAGGTAGATCTAGCTTCCCATACCAGGTCTTTGCGTTTTTCGAGATGCTTTGAGGTGCACCAATCACGATAGGTATTACTGTGACTTTTGAGGCTCCATGAATCCTTCTGATTTCGAATGCTAGGTCCTGGTACCTTTCTACCTGGCTTCTCCTCCTCAGTCCTGATGACGCTCTGGTCTGCTGGCACAGTTATGTCAATAAGTGTCTATTCTTGTGTGTCTTTATGTACTAGAGTAATACCTGGCCTGTTATTGTTATTGTTATTGTTATTGTTATTGTTATTGTTATTGTTATTGTTATTGTTATTGTTATTGTTATTGTTGTTGTAGTTTTTGTTATTGTTATTGTTATTGAATTTTTAATTCACAGACTTCGCTGGTGTTCTTTTCGTGCATCGGCCAGATGCAAACCATGCACCTGGGGCATCAGTCACTATTTGAAGTCATTCATTCTGTTCATACATTAAGAACCTTCCCGAGGATTCGTGCAGATCCCAGCATACTGATCTTTTGAGTCTCTGTCACAGTAGCTCTCTCTGATACTCTCTTGATGTTTTCTACCATCCCCTTTTTTACTGTACCAAACGCACCAACAAGCACAGGGATCACTTCGATTTTCATCTGCCACATTCTCTGTATTTCTAATTCCAGCTCTTTGTACTTGCTCTTCTTTTCTATTTCTTTCAGTGCGATGTTTCTGTCTGATAGAATAGTCATATCAATCATTTTGCAGGTGGAGTTCACTGAATCTTTAACAATGATGTCTGGTTTGTTCGCTGTTATAGTTCTATCAGTATTGGCTGGCATGTCCCACAAGGTGGTGATGTTATTATTATTATTATTATTATTATTATTATTATTATTATTATTATTATTATTATTATTATTATTAGGATTTTTTATCACACCATTAGTTGTATTGGTGTTCACGTATTCCTAGATCATCAGGCTATTTCCCATAGCCTTAGATGTCTAAGGTTCTTCTTAAAATTCTTGCTGTGCCCAACAAACAGGCTTTCTGGAGTAGGTTGAAGATTCCAGGTGTTCCTATCTTAGCAATTATTATTATTAAAGCTACCCAGCGTACTGCGAGTGACTATATTTTATAAGGATTAAGCCGTACCAAAATAAGTCCAAACTAACTGCAAGATTGGAGTGTGCGATTCACATTAGGTATGCTGTGATGCTGGCAAATGGATGTAAGGATGGACGATCAAGTGGAAACCAAAATTTCCGAGCAAGATGGCATTTATCAGTTTAAATAAGCAAGTAAACATCAATGATAACATCAAATGGCGTTTCGGAGTCGTTATGAACTCCATTTTCAAATTCAACATGATTATAATGAACTGTTACAAATAAATTGTCAGAAATAGTTCGCTGACATAGCATAATTATGTATTACGTTTATGCTCAGCGGGCTATTTCTAACAATTTATTTGTGACGTACAGTTTATCCTAATCATGTTGAACTTCAAAATGGCGTCATGACGACTCCGACACGTCGTTGGATTTTATCGTTGATATTTATTTGCCTATGCATGACCAAACGTTTGCTTATAAAGATGGCATTTACAGATTTTTTTTACCTCTGGGGCGAAGCGGGCAGAGATCCCATTCCACATTCCTTTAATCTTAATTTAGCTATTCCATCACTCATAGCATAAACGCTACTTGCGCAAGTACCATCATTTACATTTTTATTCCAAGTTTTCTTTTTTTTTTTTTTCAAGCAAAGCAAGTTCTTCCATTGTTTTAAAATATTTACTCGCCAGTTAACCACATTAAATATCCGTCGTTCGTCATATTGGCTTTTTCTTTTTTATATGTCTGAGACTCTTCTTCGACAATCGAATGTTCATTCCCTTTCAAAGTCAGTTTTCTAAGTGCATATATTGTTTTCCGATTCTTCTTTCTCATTTCTTGTACAGGAGTGTCTGTTCAACAAAAACTACACCGACACTTCTCTTCACGTCTATTGGACTGGCACTCTCAGGATCTACAAGTGTAACACCTGTTGCAAGCGCTGGTACTTCACTTTCAACGGTGCTGAATGTTCCTCTCCGCTGGCCATTGACGGTATCTTGTACATGCAGCAAGGCATCTCTCAAAACCTTCATCGCGTCCGCAATATTGAGGGGCATTGTAACAACATCCATAAAGGGAAAGTGCGCGTGGGATTCTGGGTTGGTAATTGCAAAAGTTACGGCAACGCTGACGCCTACACAGGTTGGAATTCAGTGTCCCGGATCTTTGTTGAAGAAGTTCCTGGACCCCAAGCATAGATCTTGGCCGAACCGCGCATTCTTGGTTAACATAACGATCCTTATTGCTGGAAATAATTAACAATGACAATAACTGTTACTTTCTATTCATTTTGTTCCTTCAGTTCAAATTTAAAAGCTGAAAAGCACGAAGCTATTAAAAACTACCCATAAGTCAAGGGTACAACAAAAGCAAACGAGTTTCCAATTTTGATGATTCTTTAAAACTTTGGTGTTTTTTCAAATTCAAAATTTACTGCCGGCAGAAGAAGTGATAGTAATTTTAGTTCAAAATAATCTTCAAGCTTCCGGTATATTTCGGCGGATGCTTTAATAGACGCTCCTCTCATCATTTCTTTGTTTGCTTTTTATGTAGTTGTTCACATTAGTGAGACATAATACTTAACGAGTTTAGTGTAATCACGTAAAGTGATTTTGTGTATGTCAAGTAATTACATACACAATTTTGGAGGTAAATGTACCGGAACGTTTGTACTGTAGGTGAAAAGTAAAATGTTCTACATTCAGTTTCACAAATGTGTCAATTCATTTTAGGATGACCTACTTAAGAGGCTTTTCAAGGTAGATGCATAAACAGAATTTAAAGTGACTAAGTTGGGATCACAAAAATTACATTTGCCCAAAAGTGACTAAGATGGGGTCTATAATTGGCCACAGAATAGACTATAATGGGGAAGGATTTCTGAGAGGCCAGCGGCACATATCCAGCAAAAATTGACCCAAGTACCCCCACCCCTCACCCCCGAAACAAAAAAGTTTCAAACGAACAGAAATATATCGGAACTTGCCTTGGAGAACAAGTAAAGGAAAGGCCCTTAGTTTCTAAGTTCCAAAAAGCAACTTTGAAGTTAATGAATTAAATGAAATAGCCGACCGTTTTCTATAACTAGGGAAAGTACATCGCGGAAATCCCATTTTATTCTCGCGCTTTAGCGATGCTCATTGTTAAATAAACTCTCACACACACTCATCAAACCACAGGGAGCCTAAGGTCCCGCTGCGTGAGGATCATCGTGCGTAATAACGGTCATGGCAAAATTATAAGAGTTTGTATGGGAATAGTTACGATCGGCCTAAAAAAAATAGCTAACCTTACTTCCACGCTGTTTTGATTGTTGTCTGTTAGCTTACTTAATAATAATAACAATAATAATAATTTTTTTTTTCAATATATAATAATAATGACAGTTTATTAATTACTCTCAAATAAAAATTACATCTTTCACAAAGAAAAAAGCTTTAAAAAAAACCACCTCCTACAATTACATTAGGCAAAAAGCAGTAAATTACAGTTACATGTCTTAATAGAACATCTTATTCTATAAGTATTACAAAAAAACACTGATTTACAATTCCTGTCGATTAAGAAAGCACTCAGTCAAACTTAGAAGGAGTAGATTTAAAACAAAAACAATTAATTCAGATCGAATTGAAAACATTTCGATTCAATAAAATAAGCTATCGGCCTCTAAAATTCAAAAATTTCAGTAATAAAATATCTATAGCTGTTGAGTCTAGGGAAGTCCTGCCACTTTATTTAAGGTGGTATGATACCTTCAAAAGGGGAAATTTTTAACATTATTTGAAACATTTTCATTAGTCCCTCCAGTAATAACACTCACTGAGAGAAATTGTTTGGCACTGTTGTTGACACCATCTGTTACCATAGCAACAGGACCACGCCCACTAAACGCTCATTTTACAGGCATCACGCCAACAGCAATACACTGTAACTCTATAATGAAAAATCCTGTGGCCCTGAAATTTTTAGGATATTTTAAGCATAGGTAGATCTGCGCAATGAACCTAAGATAGTAACTATGTCAAATAATGAAGAACTTTCACAAAAACAAATAATGGGCCCTTTCTAGAAAAAAAAAATGCCTGCCATGGAATGGTCAATTTACCTTTGTACGTTGTGTTAGGTTTATTACACAGAAGCACCATTCAAGATTTTCTAGAGAAATTTCATCAAATTATCTTTCGTAGTTTTTGAACTAGACAAGTTGAGCTAGTTGGAATTCTATCAAAATGCAGTTTGACGGAAAAATGCATCTAAAAGTTGTACTTGGGTTTCAAACCCTCTGTTCAATCTCTGAGGAAAGTAAGTGTTTTAAAATGCTCCAGCAGCATAAGTGACACCCTCTGCTTGTTGGTTTTTGTCTTCTTTCTTCTTTCTTTGTCCCCTAAGGACCTTTCTCCTCTTCTTCCTTTCGTCACTCTCGAGCTCTTTGTACTCAGCACCAAGAATATGATCCAGGTCAAGGCGCCAGCACCCCTCTTCTGAGTGCTTTTAGAAGCAGCAGAACAGTCCTAGCCCCAATATTTAAGTGGCTTACAGCATCGTACAACCAAATTCCAGCAAGTCAGCTCCAACAAAAAACTTAAAGTCTGCTTTTTAGACGTCCAAAACGCATGTTTCCAGCTACAATCCTCGCAAAAGACTCGAAGAGTCGAAGCACATCCCTTCCTTTCTAAGTGGTTTTCCAAAAGCACTATGCTGAATTCTCCACAATCAGCACACCTCATGGCAGAAAATGCCGTGCTAAGTAGCTCCATGACAAACCTGAAGCCCGTTATTGCTGCCTCCTCTTCGTAAGGTTCTTCAACTTTGCAAGGTTTGATTCCATGGCATCGGACTTTGCCAAAAGCTTTTTTGAAGACACAGACTTCTTACTATGTTGACCGAGGGTATTCGAACCACGTGCTTTTTCGTTCGCTTCTTTCATCCCACTCTTGGAATTTTCTCTCGAAGGTTTCGTGAATTGATTTCCCGAAAACTTTCTATTAGGACGCCTTGTTGCACGATGCTTAGGAGCCATGGTTGTTAACGTAAAAAAAAAAAAGAACGAGAAACAGGAGAAAAAACTCAAAACACCGCGCTACTACCGTCGATTGCATCTACCCGTGAACGCACGCGCCCAACACATGTTTTCACGTGATGTCAAACGTCTGCGTTTCAGGTGTCAAACTTTCAAAGTTTTCCCGCCCAAATGTGAAGTTCCTTCAGTGTTCTCGTGGTTCAATTCACTGTCAACGCATTCAAGAAATCTGAGGAAAGTCAGCGAAAATCCGTTCACTGATATCTATGATATATATTGAAAGTAGAACGCCTATTTGATAATTTCTTCCTTTCTTGTTGACTAAACACATATCCCTACAAGTAGTGAAACACTAGCTGAAACTTCACATTTGGGCGGGCAAACTTTAAAGTTTGACACCTGAAACGCAGACGTTTGACGTCAAGTGAAAACATGTTTTGGGCACGTGCGTTCACGGGTAGATGCAATCGACGGTATTATTGTTGTGATTTTTTATCGTGTTTCGCAGGCTCATCAACCACTACAGGACAATCGGCATCATGTATGGCCTAACAGAAAGTCCCTTGTCACGCAACAATCGTTTTCGGGCGAAAACAGCCATTTCACTGTAAACAAGATAAAAACAAATCCGTTGCCCCTAGCAACCAAAGACCTGGGCCGGGTTGTTCGAAAGTCGATGAAACCTAATCCAAGATTAAAAATTAACCAAGGATTTTATTTTTCTATCCACGAACGTTATTCAATGCTAATATTCTGCAAAATTTTAAATTAGAGGACGTCAATCCTGAAAAGCAAAAAGAAGCAAAAGAAACTTTCATCCAAAAGTTAAAAACTGTAACCAAAGTTTGCGCTAATCCTGGATTAAGTTAATCGGCTTTCGAACAACCGGGCCCTGGTCTCAAAAACGAGTAAATCCTGGACAAAAAATAAAATTTTCATGAAAAAATTAACTGTGGCATTAATAACAAGTGAAATGTGGACCTTTCTAGCTATAAAAAAATTTAGGTAAAATTTTGAATTTTTTGCCTTTCTTAAGGTATCATACCACCTTAAGTCTCAAATCTATTTAGCCGAGAACAGATGCTCTACTAATTGCGGAGACTAAAGCAAATCAACTCTAAATAAATCAAATCAATTGATGGTTTTTGGGGAGAGGGGAAAACCGGAGTACCCGGAGAAAAACCTCTCGGAGCAGAGTAGAGAACCAACAAACTCAGCTCACTTATGACGCCGAGTTCGGTAATTGGTGGAAGGCGAGCGCTCTCACCACTACGCCAACCCTGCTCCCACACTTTCCTGTCTTGAGGCCTTTTTCAGCGAATTATCTCTTGTTGGGTTTTCCGCTCCTAGGATTATCATCACACAGCGGGAGCTTGGGTTGCCTGTGATCAAACACAACACTCTGATCATCAAAACCATGTGACAAAGACAGCGTGACGCGTATGTCAACCGAGTTAGTGGACACATTTTATAGGACATGTATTTATGACCTGAAATCAATATGAATTAATTATTTGAAATCTTGTTCGCTAATCGACCACCAAATGAAATGGCTGGGGTTTTTTCCTATATTTAAAAATCTGCGTAATATTTTAAAGGTAATTTTAAACGAGTGGAAACATATAAGTCCTAAGGCGGTCGCCGCTCTTGAAACAGACGCATGTATGATATATTGCCATACCGTGTATTCATGTATTAAGTAAACAAAGGAGTGACGATTGGCATCAGGTCTTGCACGTGTGAGTCTGATAGCGTCCTTGGGTTCAGAAGGAACTATAAAAACAAGTTACACCCGAGACATGAAAAACAAAAGGGAGGACTGACAAAAATGGTTTTCACAGAGCTTTCGGGTTGCCGTCAAGTGAAAGCGGGAGAATGAAGACAAGACAGTGTCGGCCTTTTAGTATGGAAATATGTTGTTCCCACAGGTATGAATAATATAGCTAGAGTTAAAAATGTTTAATTTCCATTGCTGATACTGATAACCATCCCTTATTATTTTTTGGCTACCCATCACAAATAGTGGATAGCGCTATTACCATCAGGGACAGATACGTAATTGCTTTAGATTTTTATTTTATTCGAGCTAAGCGCAGAAAGGTCCACAAAGTTTCGGTCTGCTCTGGTCATAGCAATTCTGAACGCTGAATCTTTATAAAGGCACATTTCGTTATTAAATGATCACTTTTTAAGCCATCAACTGGAATTTTCTGCATTATAGAACACATTCCAGTGGCTTGTATATAACGACACAACAATTCGAATTGTTTGCTTTTCTAAATTCATGGCACAAAATATTCGAAAATTAAACCAGGTGTGGGGATGCTTCAGCGCCTTTACTTATACAGAAATTGCTCTTGCAAAACTAACTGGAAAGCGAATGAATTTTAGTGAGTAGAGTAAGCCAGTAAATAGCTTTAGTTCAGACGGTTATTTTAGGTTTGCCTATTTGTAGTGACACTAAAATAACTTGACTGTGCTCCTCTAAATTGTATTAGCTAGTTGAAAGAGCCATTAGACTGCAAGTGACACAGAGAAACTGCCATAAAAATAATATGCTTTCGATCGGAATATCACTCCGGCTCTGAATTAATTTCACGCATCCTAATTTTAGAGGCCAACGTACATGATGCAAGACTGAGCAATAAACATGGACCTGGCTACTGAGTAAACTTGACTATTTCGGTTGTATAAAAAAGAGTTTTTGCAATTTAAATTTAATTTAACTACTAAACTAAAATCCCAAGAGATATGAAAGATGCTTATTTCTCAGAGGCCAGTCAGCGCTATTTGTTTTTATCCCTGACATGTCCTTTACTAATCAATTCGCATCTCGGAAAACTTAAGCTTATCGTCCTTATCCAAAGCCAAAATTAGAATTCGTCTGCCGACCAAGTCTGCATGCACTTAAATTGATTGGCAAATGATGCGCCCGTTTGTATTCGATAGATTCACACGTCCATCTTTCCCGCCAAAACAAAACAAACAAGGAAGAATAGGAAAAAATGCTTTGAAGAAGTGCGCGCTGATCGAGTGGCTGTTTTAAACGTTGCGTCAATGAAATCATTAGAATTTATTTTCATGAAAAATCCTTCTTGGTATTGAATTAAATAAATAACGGTTACAAAAAAACATTAATATGAGCTTTTCTACGTAAATTGTCAGTCTAGTGAAAAGTAGGGAGCAGCAGACAGGAGAGGTTTATTGACTGTAATCGGACACAAAGCAAATGAGAGAACAGACTACCAACAACTTCTCGCCTGTTCGGGCCGCATGATGCAAACAAAAATAACATTCTTTAAAGGATTCAACTGTATTTAAAATAAAAGTTCGACACAGTTCACAATCAATGACAGGCTCAGCTTCGGATGAAGGCTACCAGATACACGATGTGTTTTTTTGTCAAATTTATGTAAATCCTACACATTTTACATGAACACTCGGCAAGGTTCATTGAAGACATCGGTCGCGAGATATCCAAAACTCACTACAAGAATGAACTTTCTCTTAATAAATTTCGCCTCGCTCTGCCGGAATTCGTCTTTTTTTTTTTTCTTTTTTCAAACAGAAAATCTAAGTCGTTACCAAAAACCAGTAAGTAGCAATAAACAGGCCAAAGTAATACGAATTAATGGCGTAAAATACGAACCGTTCAATTTGGTGAGACTGACCCAGCCTGTTTGAAGTTCACAGGGTGAGGAAGGGGGCAGGGGCTTTAAATTTTGGAAAAAAAGAATACGAGAGAGATCTGGTAGAGATGAAGGGAGGGGGGGAGGGGAATTAATGCTGCTCTCTTTGTTCAAGGAACAATGTCGAGAAGATCTCAATGCCCCCTCCGTACTTTCTCCCTCCCCCTCTCAAAAAAAAATAAAGGATTCAACGAGCGAAAACAAATCCACTCAAGTCTGCAAAATTTAAGGCAAACTCCACCCTAAGGCTGACTAAACCACATCGCTTATGTCTAACCGCCGTCTTAGTAACTTTGCTCGCAGAAACCAGTCACGGTTACAAAATGAATTTCATACTCGATTGTATGTCCATCAAACCACGAGAAACCGAAAGTAGTTACTCTGACCGATTAATTACTAAAATATTCAAGTACCTCGATCAAATGTTTTCAGTGATCATTAAAAATAGTTCAATGCTTAGTAAACAAAGAACGCACCAAAACATGAACAAGAGTCAATAGACATAGTAAAACATTCTCCCTCAAAAGACTGAATTTGTCCATTGTTCCTTTGCTCGAGAAGAAGTTGGAACGTCAAAGCAACAAGCCTTCGTTCGTGTTTTCAGGTATGGCGGTTTTTTCAGTCAGTTTTTTTTTGTGTCTCCGCGTGTCTGCTTTCTTGGTTGTGGTTGCGTCATATTGTTAAAAACAGTCGTACTTTTGAACTGCACTCTTGCGAAATGCAGACATTTTAAATAAACACTTTTGAGAGGCGAACCATTTAATTTATTCACATGCTGGCTTTTATTGAGTTTTAAAACCTCTGCACGTTCAAGAACTATCTAGAAGTATCTAGAATTTTCCAGAAGTTTTACTGTACCGGTGTAAGCAGGTTTTCGTAGATTGCGTCAGCTTTTTGGTGGTTGCGTCAGATTAAAAATCTTTGCTTGACTTTTGCCAGCTTGTTGCGAGTGGTTTTCTCGTCGACTGCGTTTGTTTTGTTTTCAGCTTGGATTTCAACACATATTAGTTTCCTTAGAGACGATGAGTTGTGTTCGTTAGAGTGCGTGCTAAGCCTGTAATGACTCAGTGTCTACAAAATTAGGTGTTTGAAGACCGATTAAGAATACTAAGAACCATAACATGAGTTTCGTCAATGGCATTTTCCATAAAATCTCCAAGTCAGGCCTTCTTCCATTTCAAGTAAATTACGGGTCAGTTTTCGACTACTTTCTCCCCAACAATATTTTGCGCCACGTTTCAATTCTCAAAATCACATTTTCTCCTAGCTCATTATGGCCATTAAAGAACAAGACGACCTGCTTTAGGATTTTCCTACGTCAGTTGTCTATATACTGCATGATAAGAAGTAGATGATATTCAAAAGAAGGAGAGTAGTGAGCCCCAAAACTGACTATAACAAGTGGAGAGATGGGTTGCTCTCAGGGATTCAGTTGTATGAACAAAAACGGAGTTTCACAGGATCAAAATGTTTTGCCAAAACAACTTAGTTGTAGAAATAGACACAGACAGATTTTGCGTAGAAAAATGTGAGCCTGTGATAAAGTTTACCTATTGCCATCATGTTAAATGTACATGCTAATTTTCTACTAATCTGATTTTTCTTAATTTTATCTTCAGTTGATCGATAGTGGAAATGGTGACTGTTCCCCGTAAAGTACCCCTCGCCTTGTTGTCATTATGCGCGATTTCCTTCTTGGTATGTTTTACCGCGGCGGCCAACAAAACGAAACAACCATCTTGCAAAATGCCGGTAAGTCATAACACATGAGAATTACTCTTCTTTACAAATATTGATTTATCTCAGTTTAAATTGATTAAAACTGAAATAATGAAAAGCGTAAATTTTGATCGTGCATCACTCAAAAGGAAAGAAACAATTTTTTTTAGGCTGAGATAGTTTAAAACATTGCTTGTAAGTATCCTGCGAGAACAAGTAACTGCTCAATCAACCGCCAGCATAGGACCCTTGGCAGAGCTGCAGTGTCATAGATGTTAATCCCTTTTTTCAGTGAACAAACATTGTTCCCCTGTAAACTGCCACAAGATTACAGGTACCTGAATCAGCAACAAACAAATAGACAACGGCATTATTCTTAGCTACTGTTAAACTGGCTGCTATGCCAAAAATCATAATGAAAAGAAGGAAGAAACTCAGAGAATCATTGGTTGAGCAGGCGTTATGATATCATTTTAGTAAAAGGTTCTAGGCCTGTGGAGCTTATGATGAGACTATAATGAGGTTTCCCTTCGTAGAGACTGGCAGACTGACCCAGTGCTGATTGACATCAGAAGTTGGTTACGCGCGATTTAAGCAGGGAGGGTATCTGTCTCACTTATTCACGTTTACGTTTCAAAGACACTTGATTATACCAAGGCTAATTACAGTAACACAACAGTGATCAATCCAGAGTTAACAATGTTGTCATTTTTCTGTCAAATTAGCAATCTCCTCCTTCCTGCTGTGGCGGTATTCCCGGCATGCATGGCAAGCCTGGTTCCCCTGGGGTACCAGGCCGCGATGGACGCGATGGTCGAGAAGGAGTCAAAGGAGATCAGGGAAACCAAGGAAAGACTGGACCCTAAGGGCTTCCTGGTGTCTTGGGTCCTGCTGATGTTAATGGACGAGATGGTGCTAAAGGAGAACCTGGCGTCCAGGGTCTCCCAGGCCAGAACGGAAAGCCCGGCGATAGAGGACTACCTGGGACTTCAGGTCTTTTGCCTTTTAAGAACTGGAAAGAGTGCGTCTGGAGATACTTAAATGACAACAAGGATAATGGTTTGATCAAGGTGAGTTGTACAAAACACGAAACAGAGATAAGACAAATACTCCATTTGTTTGATCAGAAACAGTTAAGACCATCCGCTTGCGATTAATTCACTCATTGCAGTAGATTGATTACATATACCGTCGTCTAACTAATTTTCTTTCTTTATTGTTGTACAGGATTGTGTGTTCACCAAGAACTTCTCTGACACAGCTCTTCATGTCTACTGGACTGGTGCCCTAAGAATCTACAAGTGTACAGGCTGTTACAAACGTTGGTATTTTACATTCAACGGTGCTGAATGTTCGGCTCCCCTGCCCATTGATGGTGTTGTGTACATGTGGCAAGGCAACGGGCAAGATCTTCATCGCGTCCGCCATATTGAGGGCCATTGTAACAACGTCCACAAAGGGAAAGTTCGCGTGGGATCCTGGGTTGGTAACTGTCGGAGCGGTAGCCCTGGTGATGCCTACACAGGCTGGGAATCAGTGTCCCGGATCTTTGTTGAAGAAGTTCCCAGAGCTCAGGGTTAGGTCCTGGCATCATCCATCCTGCATAAGCGTTTAAACTGACTCTTAAAACCTGCTTAAAAATTGCTTATCATAACATAGTTTGGCGGATTGCCAGAATTAGAGGAAGTAGTGTGTTTTTAACACGTAATGTTGATAATAAAGAAAACGCAGGATGTTTCCAAAGAGATGTTTACCGGTATATGGCTTTCCGCCGAATACTACCTAGCCGTCATTGGCACTTGTAACGACATATTTGCCTCTCCGAAACAGAAGCATTTATTTTCAGGGTAACGAAGCCAAGAGGTGACATTTTCATACCGAAAACTCTTCTTTTTCACCACACTACGAATGTATCCGAATTTCTGGCGTTCGGAACAGATATTCCATAAAAAAACTGTTGGGTAACCCTGTATCAGTGACTTCTGTTTATGAAAACTGCCTTTCGCTATTACGATGCTTACTGGTAACCAATAACAACTTCACACCTTGACAGATGCTCTGTTTAGCCACCCCCAGCCTTTCAACCTCATTCCCAGCCCCCAAGTGAGGGGAAAAGCCCTGGGAACGAGGTTGTCAGCCTTTCAAACCGAAGTCTCCCAATAAACACGTTAAGACAATAACCCTTCGTAATAACGCAGTACGAAAGGCAAATAACTGATCCTCTGCTTTGAGTCCCACAGAGGGAATTTTTCATCATAAAACAACTGACAGCTTGAAATGTGAACGTTTGAACCCTTTGAAAACTGCAGTTTTACATCCAACTAAAGCTGAGGGAACTGCAAGATAGTTCAATTTTAACAAATTGAAATTCAAATGATCGTGAACCGCAAATGATCCGGAGTATGGACCGCAAATGATCCCAGAACCAGAAATGTTGGACCGCAAATGATCCCGACAAAAAGAGGAATGGTATGGATGGCTATAGCCCTACCACCTTTTTTCTTGGATTGATTAATTTTAGGGCTCCAGATGACATGGTCAATGTATGAACTTGGCCAGATGTTTTAGCCCTACCACTTTAAAATGGTCTCCGCGGACCCTGTCGCAACTAGTATCTTTTCCATACTTTCGACTGAATTTTGCTACTAACTACTATTTCATGATTTGTACCACTCCATTATCCAAAGCTCATTTCAGTTGCAGGCCGGAAGTTTGTTTTCTTTGCACACAAAATCTAAAATTGTAACCAGATTCTCTTTAACAACGCAACATACGCTACATATCCTTCCTTACCTGACCATTGTTATGTTGGTGTTATTTTTAAATCAAATTTCATCAGTTCATTAACGTCACGCGGTTGACAACAACAATAACAAAAACCTAAACTTGTTTTAAAATTTTTAATTAGCGCAACAAGCTTCCGTGCAACATACTGTGCTGCTTATTGTTTGTTGTTGTTGTTTTGTTTTTGTGTTGTTGTTGTTGTTGATGTTGTTCCCATGCATGCTCTCGGCTAAAGTTCCAAACTAAAACTCCAGTAAGCATGCAACTATTACAGAAAAAGCTGTCATCTGAGTAAACCTGCAAGGCTCCAACGCTCTGAAAAGCACTTAAGGTGGTATGGTACTCAGACTACCTTTTTCTCCAAAATGAAACACATGCATAAGAAACCACCATCATGCAACTCGTTGCCATGAATGATGACAAACACAGTGCCGCGGTAACAGAACAAGCTTTTGTCAGATGTCTTTAATGGCGCTTTCTCGGTAACAATAAATGAGCAAAAATACTTAGTCAGTGAGGCAAGAAACAATTTGTTACCAATTATCTTTGTATTGATCTATGATATGAACCTAAACTTGTGGACTGACTCTTGTTATTTGCAGAGAGAAAAATCATCAAAGTTTGACTTTGCCAAGAATGAGTGTTTTCTGCCTATACCTACCATCAATCTTTCAAATGTTATGAAAGAACAATTCAACAGATTGGCAAAAGTAAAATCATGGAAAGTAAATAATTGTTGCCATCTACAAATTCCATGCCAGTTTCAAATTTCAAACCTGCATAGGGTCACGAAAAAAATTGCTGTGGTCAGGTTTTGCCATCTTTTCTTATCGGTGCAAAAGTGTTTTCTTCCACATGAAGCAAAGGGAAAAGAATCAAACAGGTATGACAATGCACTTCTCCAGCAAAGTAATAGCATAGAGATGGGATGTAAACAAGATATCAGCTCAAAACTAGTGCAAGAACTAAATGAAAATCTTACCTCGCAAACGACCAGTCTGGACAAATCTTTTTTTTTTCACTTAATCCTTTATTCAGAGAATAAACATTACAAAACAGCTCTTCTGCTTCCAAATTAAAGACGAAGTTTGGGGGGAAAAGGCAAACAAGAGCTCTCTCAGCTCTCTTTTCATCAGCAACCTCAACCAAGCAGCCAAACAGCAAGAATCATGACCCCGTTGCATCCTGGGAAATTCCACATATCTTTGACCTGGCCAAGGCTCCTCCAAAATAATTTACCGTAATGATTCGATTTAGCGCCCTCCTTCGAATAAGCGCCCCCCTTCAAATGTGTTTTTGTTAATAAGCGCCCCTATTCTCATATTATAATATTACAGCGCCGTCAGAGTACGGATACTTATCACTGTTATAAACCGAGGTTCATCTTCCTTTAATTGCTCACAAACGTACGATAATGCTACATTAAAAAACAGTGGTCTACGTCTGAGTTTCTCAACTATTATGTCCATGCGACTGTATCGTCCTTCAAGCGAATGATTTCTTCTTCGAATTATGTGGCTATTGCTCGGGTGGTCGTTCTGGCCATGAAGGATGCAAGGACATACACCGTCAAAGCTATCGGCGTAGAAATAGATTAAAATTCCCTCACGTTAACTGAACCGCATTCACCGTATATTTGTTGAAGTTTTGTTTTGAACATTCGGTTGTTTCTCAAAAAGGAAATAAGCGCCCTGTCCCGAATAAGCGCCCTGTCTCGAATAAGAGCCTTCCCTTAAGGTACCAAAAGCAAATAAGCGCTCCGGGCGCTAAATCGAATCATTACGGTACTATTTTCTGACGAAGTCTCTGCCCAGGTTTCAATCTTGCACCAAGGGTTGTCCAGGCACCTTCAACTTTCAATGAAACTTCCACCAGTGAAGATTGGAGCCTGGTGAGACAAGGTGGCATTTGCTTTTCGGCCCCTTGTCCATAGCCTGCGTGCAGACGTCTCCCATTTCCTTTGCAACAAAGGAAATAGGAGACGTCCGCACGCAGGCTACTTGTCCACAAACTGTCAGCAGATATTGAAGCGGGCGTTCGAACAAAGTTTGTTGCATTCGCAGTACCAATAATCGGTTCTTTGAAATTGGCAAGGTTTAAGCTTTCTCAGCCCTTGATGTTGGGCTCTGGCTTCAGCAAATGACCCAAAACACAGTAATTTAGGGCAATTTTGACACATTCTATGGTAAATTCTGCAAATGATTGGGCCGACCAGAGTGAGTTCAAATGAGCTGAGTATAGCCACGTGACCAGATGTCACTTGACAAGGTACATGCATAACAATACTCAGTCCTTCATCAAAAGTTTGGGCGAAATAAGAGTTTTACTCCCACCCCCCAACTCACTTTTAGCAAAAAAACTATGATTTCCATACATTTTCTAGGGTACCGTACCACCTTAATGTGTAGCACTCGAATTGTCTTCCACTTTTGAGACAAAATTTCTTCCGTTATTTTTTCTTCGCAGTATTTTTGTTTTGATTCCTGGAAGATGGTGATCATTCTGAGAAGCCATTGGTTCCTCTGTACTATGGTAACGAAGCACAGCTTCATGGCCCAGCAATACAAAAGTGACATTCACGTGCACCGGAAGCGTTGATCATATACAATAGCAATGAAATCAGCATGCTCTCGACCAGGGGGGAGGGTACTGCCTTATCTGGGTTATACAGGTGTGTGCGGCCCCAAAAGGGTATGGTTTTTTAGTCCTTTTGGTCTGAAATAGGGTATCAATTTTGACCATTTTGGTCTGAAATAGGGTATGGCTTAGGCACTATTGTCTTGAATTCGGTATGTTTTTTAGAAGAAGCTACTTCTTCATCTTAAGCCCCTAAGACTATCAACAAAAGCCCTGCTTTTTTGTCTTTTAATTATGTTTACGCCAATAGACCATTTTACAGTTCTTTGCTAAGTCCCCTGGCCTTTGATTGAATGCGAGGCTAGGGTTGACCTTGTTTTGATACAAACCTACCTGCTTTTCTCATGCAAATTATGCTGATTAAACACTAGTTAACATAAGAAAAACATGATTTACATCAGAAAAGTAGGTAGGTTTGTATCAAAACAAGGTCAACCCCAGCCTCGCTTTCACCGACAACTGTAAAATGGTCTATTGCGTACGTGAAATAGGTCTGAAATAGGGTATCAAATTTTTGGTCAGGTCTGAAATAGGGTAGGTAAAATCGCAGATTTTGGTCTGAAATAGGGTAAGGGTTTCAGGAAGCGGGCCGCACACCCCCACCCAATTTTTCTGGGAGTACCCCCCCCCCCCCCCCGGGGTTGTCGAACGTTCTAGGATGTTCTCCACAAGAAACAGAAGCCATCAAGAGATCTCGCAGTCCACGATCACTACAAGTGTCTTTACAAAATCAATTAACGTACCACGCAAAAGGTCCTGCAATCAACAAAATCTTTGACCCTTATTAAAACGGGGTGTGTTACTCAACAGAACGTCACGCAATGTCACAGATTTTGAATGAATGAATAAACTTAGTTTCAGAGTAACTAAGTTAATTGTGGACACTAAAAGACTAAACTATTCACAAATATCGCTTAGCTCAAAAAAAAATCTGATATTTAAAGTATTTACAAATCTATAATTATTCCCACAAAAAAAAACAACATCAACTTTGGAATATTTCTTATAAAGTAATAAAACATGTTCTTCATTTGTGTGTCCGATCCATTCCTTAATTTTTGGTCGGGATCATTTGCGGTAACAATTTTGGGGCCCGGGGCGGGGAGGAGGGGGGGGTACTAAAAAAAATTTAATACGGAGAGGCTGCGCCCCGAGGTCCGACCCCTTACCCTTTTATATACCGTTTTTGACAGAAAAGGTACCCCTTTCGTATACCTTCCATTGACAAATAGTACCCCTTTCGTATACCTCAAACAGGGAGTCTTCTTGTCAGTTTCATGTAGCGTTTAATAAATTAAAACAGTACGGTCATAAGGTGTGTGTGTTCGAAATATTTTAATGAAAGGCTCTTTGAAACACCTCAATGACAGATTTCCCTACCCTTTCATATACTTCGACTCGTGAAATCCCTACCCTTTCATATACCTGAAGCGTGAAAAAGGTACCCCTTTCGGGCGGAGCCTCCCCGTATAGGCCATTATAGGGAATACAGCCCCCCCCCCCCCCACCCCCGGGATTTGGGGATCATTTGCGGTCCGGGATAATTTGCGGTGGTGTGATCATTTGCGGACTCGTACAGACGTAAGATCCGTCTTTAATACAAAGAGAAGACAATCTCGGCAAAAACAAAAGAAACAAAGAAACACTGAATAAATCGTTCGAAAAAGTTTGAAAAGGAGTTCCCTTTAAGATCCTTTAGGCTTCATATTGAAAGAATTAAGGGTGATCGGAACAGGTCAATGTAAATCCGTTAATGTATATCCTAATTCAGATGATCAGTCACATATTTAAGCATTAATCCGCAGTTCAAATATATGATTTTCATATATTCATTCTCATATAATCTGATTTTTCATAATTTTATCCCTCCAGATTGTCGAAATGGTGACTGTTCCCCGTAAAATACCCCTTGCCTTGTTGTCATTATGTGCGATTTCGTTTCTGGTATGTTTTTGCGCGGCGGCCAACAAAACGAAGCAACCATCTTGCAAAATGCCGGTAAGTCATAATACATGAGAATTACTCTTCTTTGCAAATAGTACAGTGATTTACCTGGGGCTACATTGATCCAAACAACAATGAAAAGCGTAAATTTTGATCATGCATCACTGAAAAGGAACATAACACAAAAAAGCGCCGTCTCATCGACAGAGAGAAAGCGAACGAAGTCTAAATGATGACACTCGCTTGTATAAACTAAGCCTTAAATCAAAATAATAACAGAAACAGTGCTGTGTCATGTCATTACCTTATCTTCTTCCAAACTGATAAACGTGTGCTCATAAAGGGATAACGTTTTAGGTTGAGACAATTTATTTATAACATTGCTAGCAAGTATGGAGAATTCAATATTCGATTAACTGGACCTAAATTGTGGACCGGCTTGATGAAATTGACGAAAGATTCAAAATTCTAACTTCTCACATATTTAAAAGAGAATTAACTTAGGGCGAGGGGACACCTGAACACCGTTTTTAGGTCGCTTAACATGGATTTAACGTCAATATCTCGTTCGCGTTTCAAGTAATAAAAAACCCCTATGCTCATTTCACGAAGCTATGTTGTGGGATATTTTCTTAATTTTTTGGTGATTTTGAGGTATATTTGGGAAGAGATAATTTTTCTCAAAGGCAGTTAAATTTAGGGAAATAGGAATTATGGAAGATTCAATGGAGGTTTAAAATTGGAATTTGAAATTAGAAATTAGTAGACGGGCTCCAAACAGTTCCCCAGCAAACTGCAGTGCCCTTGTGGAGTGTCAACTGCTCAAATGTGTTAAGGGGGTCTTCCACTCAAGACCACCTTTTTCTCCAAAATCAAACTAACTCAGTAGAAATTACCATCATCATAGTTGTCCCCTTTCGTTGTCCCAGTATGGGAAGCTTAGAACTGGTACCAAGTCAGATTTGTTAACGCGTCTCGAGAAGATGACACCAGCGCAAGCAGAAATGCCCACTGTTGAAGTTCTGCTACTGGAGGGTGCAGCCATTGTTAACATGCTTAAGCCTGGAGCTTCCAAGACATTTCAAGAATATTGTGGCTTCGTCTTTCTTCCATACGTAACAAACCAGCTAAGGAATGTAGATCCCCCCTGACAGGGTGGGTGACAGTGTGAAACCGATATTTCCCGGGTAGTCTTAAGGATTCTGCACGAAGCAAGAGAGGGGAGGGTGTAAGAAGACAAGTTAGGCCCGACACCAGGATTCCAGGAAATTGACGAAAACAAAGAGAAGCTATTCCATTACCTTGCTGAGCAGCTTACCACAATTTGAACTGAACATGGAGAAGTAGTGTCTACTTAAGACGAGACAGTAGTCTTTAACAATGACAGAGATAACACCGCGGATTGAGTACCATGCAAGCACGAAGAAGCGGATATGAGGCTCATACTTCACGCCGCTGGCGCTTCAAAACGTGATTACACTAAAGTGATGGTGCGCACTGTAGATACAGATTTGCTGTTGCTACATTCCAACACATTTCCTTATCAGAGCTGTGGATTGACTTTGGTGTTGGCAAACACCGAAGATATTTGCCAGCACATGACATATCTCGTTCTATTGGTCAAGGGAAGTGACAAGCTCTCCCCGCATTTCATGCCTTTATGGGCTAGATCAAACGTCGTCTTTTGAGCACCATGGTAAAAAGACAGCCTGGTATGCATGGCAAGCGTTCAATGAGGTTACAGAAGTTTTTGGCAAGTTCTCGGCAATGCTCCAACTGTTGATGATGTGGATTAGGTTATGCCTATTCTAGAGCGATACGTCGCCATCATGTATGATCGTACCAGCACATGCACGAAAGTAAATGATGCGCGGAGAGACCTATTTAAACGTAAAGGCAGAGATATTGAAGCCATTCCTTCCACGTCAGATGCCTTACGTACTAAGTACTTACGTACTAAGCTGGCCACTGCTGGTGAAATGCCTTGGTGCCGTCTCCAACGTTCCCGTGTCCAAGTGAATATGGGGTTGGGAGAAAGTCGCTCACAATATGTGGACACCCTTGTAGATGACAATTTGAAGCATCACACAGCTGTCAGGAGTTACCGAAGTGAAACTGCAAGAGCGACAAAGGTTGTACAGGACGGTGCAAATGCGTTAAACTTTCATGCACAGCTTTGTGCAATTGCGCTGGTCTTTGAGAACGGGAATGAATGCAAGAATGCAACGAAGAAATCATTGTATCCCTTACATTATTGACAAAAATTGTATTCAGCTGATGAGGTGTTTATGACGTTTTGTTCGTTTCATGTTATCATGACTTAAAACAAACTGTTTTTCGGCTTTATAGTCGGCTCAAAAGCTATGTAATGTCAAAATCCTCGACATCTTTGGATTTCACTATTTGGTAGGCACAGTTTAGTGTTAACTTGGAAAAAGAAATTCCCAAGAATTCTGTGTCCAACAGCGTTGTATCATTAAAAACGTATTTGGTCATTTCGCTATGAAGTTCAAATGTATCCACCCCCCTCCCCTGGCCTGGATCTAAACGGTGTCCCCCCTGGAAAGATTATAGATGGGTCCATAGCTGAAATCTATCAGCTTATTTAGGACCTATCATTGTGCTAATTTTGGTGCTTTTTACCCAAAGTATGTAGTAATTTCGCCACAAAGTTCAAATAGTACCCACCCTCTCCCCCCCTGGGTTAAAAAGTGTCCCCTCTAAAAGAATCCCGGATGGGTCCATAGCTCAAATCAATCAGCTCATCAAGTGCTATTTTTGTGCCAAATTTTGTGCTTTGAACCCAAAGGATGAAGTTATTTTTTTCCGAAAAGCTCAAATTGTTCCCACCCCACCCCCTGGGTCTTAAATGTGCCCCCCTGAAGAATCCTGGATGTATCCATATTTTAAATTGACCAGCTCGTCCAGTACTATCACTGTGCCAAATTTGGTACTTTTCACCTAAAAGGTGTAGTAATTTTGCCGCAAAACTAAAATTATACCCACCCCCAAATCCTGGGTCTCAAATGTGTCCCCCTGGAAGAATATCGGATGGGCCTGTAGCTTAAATTAATCAGCTCGTTGAGTACTATCAGTGTGCCAAATTTAATGCTTTTATCATAAATCCCACAATTCTTGCATCAATATGCCGGACTATTACTCAGGGGGCTTCATTGGCTGCCCGTTGAACATCGTATTACAGTGGAACCACGATTTAACGAAGTACCAAGGGACTGGGGAAATTGGTTCGTTATATCGAGGTCTTTTTCCATACATTTTATAAGGTCGGGATGAAGAATATCGTTCGTTATATCGAGGGTTCGTTAAATAGAGGTTCGTTAAATCGAGGTTCCACTGTACATTATAACCTTTAAAGCTCTTAATAACTTAGCTCCTTGTTACATTAGTAATCTTCTGCACTTATACACCCCAAACAGGTTATTACGGTTTTCATCTAAATTTTTGCTTCAAGTTCCTAAATCAAATCTGAAAACTTATGGAGACCAAGCATTTGCTATATGTGCCCCCAAATTATGGAACTCCCTTCCTAGCTATATTAGGCATAGCTCCAGTGTGAGCACTTTTAAATCATCTCCAAAAACTTATCTTTTTTAACGTTACTTTATTCATGAAGTGTAAGTTTTATTATCCTATATTTTCTTCTTTTATTGTGAAGCGCTTTAGAACTTTTGTATAGAGCGCTATATAAATGTTACTATTATTATTATTATTATTGTTAAGAAAAACAGGTCACGTGACATATTTTATTTCTAAATATCTCACAATGAAAAGGGTCGATACCGCATTAAAGGGCGAAATTACATTACAATGGTTATTCTAAACATTTTGAAGCAGTGCCAACGTTTCCGAGTTCCAAAAACACGCATCTTGACGTCATTAATCGAGTGATATCACGTGACACTAAAGACTACTTTCATGTGGTCAAACAATAATGATAAGTCCGTTTTATATGCAGAAAATGGAAGCACTTTCAAACCTTTGCAGGGGTCGTCTTCAAGCGCATTTTGAAGACATTAGCGGACTCGTTTGATCTTCGGAGAAGGAAAATACTGCAATTTTGTGTCCGAGTTTTCATCAAGGAAATAGAACTTCAGGAACTGATACACCTCTGGGACCGATTCCTGAAAGGTGTAATATCCCTGGAATAGAGTTATTACACTTTTCAGGAACCGGCCCCAGGGAGATAAATTCAGTATGCTATACTGTGATGTGACAGAAGCAAAATTCTTTGATTGCACCTGACCTCACGGCGGCCATGTTGGTGGAAAGAACAATAACGAACAATTCTTTTGGGAATTTGACCCCATTATTATGCAAACCTTGAGCTACATTTTTCTTTCGTTTTGGCACCAACATGGCCGTCTTATCACGTGAATGCAATCAAAGAATTGCTAAAACAAACTTCTCAAAGAAGATCAGCGCTTCAAAGTGTAAGTTTCACAATTTTACTCCTATGGAGGCCAATAATTTTCAACGAGTCTTGAAAATGAGGCATCTGCTTCTGTCACGTCACAGAAGACTGAGGTTGTCCTTTATCACTAATTAATAAAACCCTTTACTTTACTGCGCTTCTCAATCAGAACTAGCTAATCTTAGCTAATCTCGTACCCAGATCTCCCACGCCCAAGCCAAAGGGAAATCTGGGAGCTAGATCTGGTTAGATCTGGAGTTCGAATTTGGAGCATGCTCAGTAAGAGTCAGGCCCGATATACAGGCTTCACTATAACTACGTATGCTCATCCTTATTTTATTTATGAGCGAAAGATAAATGGGCTTCGAGGGCGCTTTTCAATCGGTTTGGCGGGCCAAACCAAAGCTGAAAGACGCAATACAGGAGGCTGTCAACGGCCGAGATTGGTTAATTATTCTCCCAACTGGTTACGGTAAATCACTAGTTTATCAAGTGCTTTCTTCACATAAAGATCATCTAGCTGCAAAGAAGAAATGAAAGGACAAGTCAATTGTAATTGTGGTTTCGCCGCTCAACCCTCTGATCGACGATCGATATCAAACAAATAACTTTAACTCAGTGTGAGCGTCTTGTGCAAGGATAAATGTTTCCGGGAGCGAGGCAGATGGTAGTCTTGAAGCCAGGTTTCACGCCCATCTATATCTTGAGGCTGGAAAGTTAAGATAATTTTATCCGTCCGGAGGTAGCTGTGAGTTATAGCAGTGTAGGGAGATATTTTTGTCCGATAATTATCAGAAAAATGTTACGGCTAAGTTCTAATTTAGGCATACCAGTTTATCAAAACACGATCTGCACCAGAACTTCGGAAGTTCGTCTGTGCCTTCGACACAAATATCATACAGTTTTTGAATAATTCTTTTTAATCTCAAAACTTTCCCGGCGTCGGAAACAAGTCTCGCCTCACAAACGGCGTTTAAACTTGAAACTATCGCTCGCTTTTTCCATACTGCCATGTTGAATATTTACCACCAAAATGAAGCCGCACTAAAAAGCCAATCAGAGCATAGATTAGAATGCGGTAGCCTTTTTCCCAGTAGCCAATGTGAAATGGCGTACTTTTGAACTTTATCAGATCCGGCCCTTTCGTTTGGCCGTGGGAGATCTAGGTACGAGATTAGGCTTTAGAAGCCTAAAATATCACCGTAAATCGAAATCCGCCTGTAAAACGACAATCATGATGTAATGCCATCATCTACCAAGAAACCTGTCAAATTTCAGCGGAATCGACCCTCATAATTCAGAGATTTGAAACTTGAAAATAAAACACCTACCCCAAAAATTTGGCACTTGAATTATTTATTCATAGGCAAGTGTCCCGCGCGACCTTAACCTAGCTTTTTTTCCTCCAAAAGATAAACGTATTATAATCGTACATTTCTTTGGCACAAGAAACAAATAAAATGATCATCTGATTGAAGCACAACCACGTTGCTAGTGTCAAGGCTTTGCTCACAGAAACCCGTTTTACAAAATGACTTTTATACTCGTTTGTACATCAAACACCGAGAAACTGAAAGTAGTTATATTATTCTGGCCGATTAATTAAACATTCAAGAACGTCGATCAAGTGTTTTCACTGATAAGTAAAAATAGCCCATTCCCAGGTAAACAAAAAACGCGCCAAAACAGCATTAACAAGAGTCAATAGAGAGGGTGAAACATTCTCCCTCAAAAGACTGAATTTGTCCATTGTTCCTTTCACCGAGTTCCTTTGCTCAAGAAGAAGTTTAAACATCCAAGCAAAAAGTCTTCGTTCGAGCTTTCAGGTATGGCGGTTTTTCAGTCAGTTTTTCCTTCCGCGTGACTGCTAGCTTTCTTGGTTATCTTCACTGGTACGCTATTTTATACGTCATTTTAGCTTTATTAATTAGTGATGATGAGTTGTGTTTGTTAATGTACGAGCTAAACCTGTGATGAATCAGTATCTACACAAAAATTAGATTTTGAAGAACCGATTTATTTGATGTACTGTGATGCACAAGATGTAGCTGTGTTAGGGGCAGGTTTGATGGGTACATGCATCGCAGGTGAGTTAGCATACCATGGCCATCGGGTGAAGGTGTATGATCGAAGTGGGCAAGCACTTGAGCGAGCTAGCCAAGTGCTAGAAGAACACAAGGACAAGCTGAGACGAGAGGAGCTAATGATCACCAGGAACTTTCTGGGTACAGTTGCATGCAAGGGAAACCTTGAAAATGCTGTTAGAAATGCAAGGTTCGTCTTTGAAGCTGTCTTTGAAGACCTCAATGTAAAGCAGAATCTCTTTGAAAGCGTTTCAAGAATATTTCAAAGGGATGCTGTTATTTCCACTAACACAATACAACTTGATGTCAGTGACATTTCATCGAAGGCCATTAATCCTGAGCGTTGTGTTGGCATGAGATTTCTCTATCCAGTATATGGGATTTCTGAAGTTGAGATCACACTTGCTAGGCAGACTAGCCAGGATTCTATACATATGATCAAGATGATACAGCACCACAGCAGCAGCCAGAGGAGACAAGTGAAGGACCTCTGAATGAGTGTGTGGTGTGTATGGACAGTGCAAGAGATGTGTTTGCATGACATGTGCAAACACTCTGAAATCTGACCATGGACTCTGCCCAGTCTGCCGGCAAAACATCACTGGAGTTATACACGTGTATCAGCCTTAAACACCGCGAGCCTGCGGGCAAGCTCTCTGTTGGGGTTTCACACGAGAGAGCTTTCTCGCAGGCTAAAACACAGTGAATGCTGAATACATTGAAAATGACCAGCAAATAGTATTTATAGGATTTTCTTGCTTTGTTATTTAATACTGGACGATTAAATGTAAGCTTTTCACCAAAACACCACCTGTAAGAAACAGAAGTGGGACGAAATGTGAAACGTTTTCTCTTCTATATACCTGTATATTAATGTTCATCAGTGGTAATCTGGTAATAGAAGAAGTATATTTACTGAAAAATGTAAAAGGATATTACACTTTATTAAAAACTGATCTTCGGGTATCAGATTTACAGCATTCTCTCTTTCACGTTTTAAGTGCCATCTCCAAACATATCTTTTTAAACAAGCTTTTAATTTGTAAATCTTATACATTTTAATTCGTCAAATATTTATTGTTTACTTTGTAATTATTATTATTATTATTATTATTATTATTATTATTATTTATACATTAATTTATTTTCAATCTTAACTGCTTGTAAATTTCATTTAGTTTTAATCATTTTATCAAATTGTAAAGCGCATTTGATCATGTTCGGCATGAAAAATGCGCTATATAAGTTTCAATTATTATTATTATTATAATTATTTAGTATAATTTAGCTAGGGCCATAAGATGAGTTTCGTCAACGGCATTTTCTTTGAAAATCTCCATGTCTGACGTTCTCCCATTTCAAGCAAATTACGAGTCAGTTTTTAACTACATTTTCCCCCAACTATATTTGCGCCACGTTTTAATTCTAAATTAAAAATCACACTTTGGCCTAGTTCATTTTGTATGGCTATTAAAGAACGGATCTTATTTAAACAAGACAACCTGCGCATGCTTTAGGATTCTCTTGCGTGCTGTTTATATACATGATCAGAAACAGATGACATAAAAAAAGAAGGAGAATAGCGAGCTCCAAATCTGACTCAGTAACAAGTGGTGAGATGGGTTACACTCAGGGATTCAGTTGTATGAACTAAGTTTCATGGGATCAAAACGTTTTGCCGAAACAACTCAGTTTTCTGTAAAAGTAGACACAGTTTGCGAAGAAAAGTGTGGGCCTGTCATGAAGTTAACCTATTGCCATCATCATTCAATATATGGTTGCTAATTTTCTACTAATCTGAGTTTTCTTACTTTTATCCTCAGTTGACCGATAGTCGAAATGGTGGCTGTTCCCTGTAAAGTACCCCTTTCCCTGTTGTCATTATGTGTGATTTCGCTGTTGGTATGTTTTTCCGCGGCGGCCAACAACAACGAAACAACCATCTTCCAACATGGTAAGCCATAAGACATAAGAATTATACTTCTTTACAAATGTTGATATATGTCAAACTAAATTGATTAAAAACTGAAAAAATGAAAAGGGTAAATTTTGATCATGCATCACTCAAAAGGAAAACAAACAAAATGAACAAATGAACAAACTATTTACTTTATTTTTTAAAAATTAAGCCTAAGATCAAAAGAAGGACAAAAAATGTTGCTTCATTAGTTGCATTTTTTTCCAAATTGAATAACTTGTGGTCATAGAGGGATAATTTTTTTTAGTTTAGGTTGAGACAGTTTAAAATATTCCTTGCAAGCATCTTGCGTGAACAGCTAACTCCTCAATCACCTGACAGCAAAAGGACCCGGCATTAGCAAAGCAATTGTGATACATTTTAATCCCGTTTTTTTTTTTTTTTTTTCAAAAATTTGCTTTTTTTTTATCTTGATACCTTGCTCCCTTCTAAATTTCCTCAAGATTACAGGGAGATGGAAAAATAACAATAAGGTTTATGTAACACGCAAGGAAAACCTACAAGGAGAGATCCGAGGAATAATACACTTACGCACAGCTTCGCGGATTTAAGAAAAATTTGGCCATTATTATCTGCTGCCATATCCACAAAAAATGTCCCTTAATATTTTTAAGAAAGGGAAGCCAAAGTACCCGGAGAAAACCTCTTGAACTCCAGCAACAACTCGGCACAACACCATTATTCTTAGCTAGTTTTACCGATTTGGGTGCAATGTCCAAAATCACAATGAAAAGAAGGAAGAAATAAAGAATAGGCGTTGGTTGAGCGGCAGTAATGAAATCATTTTAATAAAATTTGTCAATGTGTGGAGCTTATGATAAGAGAAGAGTTCCCTTCCAAGAGACTGGCACTATAACTGATTGAAATCAGAAGTTTCATTACGCAGGATTTAAGCATGGAGGCAGACTCGTACCCAGTCGCTATTTACGTGTTTTGTGGGGAGAGAAGATTGGATACGAGGATGGATTGAGACGCGCGGGGTGTCGTGGGAAGAAGCGCGCCTCAATCCATCCTCGTATCCAATCTTCTCTCCCCACAAAACAAGTAAATAGCGACTGGGTACGAGTCTGGAAAGGAGGGGATCAGTGTCATTTATCCACGTGAATGTTTCAAAGACATTTGTTTATATCAACTCTCGTTACAGTAACACAACAGTACTCAATACAGAGTTAACAACGTTGTCATATTTCTTTCAAACTAGCAATCTCCTCCTTTCTGCTATGGCAGTATTCCCGGCATGCATGGCAAGCCTGGTTCCCCTGGGGTACCAGGCCGCGATGGACGAGATGGCCGTGAAGGAGACAAAGGAGATCAGGGAAACCCAGGAAAGACTGGACCCAGGGGCCTTCTGGTGCCATGGGCCCTGCTGGTGTAAATGGACGAGATGGTGCTAAAGGAGAACCTGGCGAACAGGGTGGAATGGAAAGGGCCAGAATGGAAAGCCCGGCGATAGAGGACTACCCGGTACTCCAGGTCTTTTGCCTTTTAAAAACTGGAAAGAGTGCGTCTGGAGATACTTAAATGATGGCAAGGATAACGGTTTGATCAAGGTGAGTTGTGCAAACCACGAGCAGAGATGCGACAAGTATTCCTATTTCTTTGTTCAGAAATATAGAAATACTATGCCAGTTTACGATTAATTCACTCCTTAAAAACTCCTTTTTGTTCTGAAACTGAAAACTCTTCAGATTCCAGTAGATTGACATTTCCCCACTTCTCACTGCACATTACAGATAACATCATCTAACTAATTCTTTCTTTAATATTGTGTAGGATTGTGTATTCACCAAGAACTTCTCTGACACAGCTCTTCATGTCTCCTGGACTGGTGCCCTAAGGATTCACAGGTGTACAGGCTGTTGCAAACGTTGGTACTTTACATTCAACGGTGCTGAATGCTCGGCTCCTTTGCCCATTGATGGTGTTTTGTACATGTGGAATGGAAACAATAAAGATATTCATCGCGTCCGCCATATTGAGGGGCATTGTAACAACATCCGCAAAGGAAAAGTGCGCGTGGGGTTCTGGGTTGGTGACTGTCGACGCAATCGCCCTGGTGACGCCCACACAGGTTGGGAATCAGTTTCCCGGATCTTTATTGAAGAAGTTCCCACAGCTCAGGGTTAGGTTCTGGCAAGCATCTATCCTGCATAAGAGTTTAAACTGACTCTTAAAACCTGCTTTAAAATCGTCCATCATAGTAGTTTGGTAGCCTGATTCTCAGACGGCCCAGGTCGCTCGCGGCCACGCACTCTCTCTCTCTTCTGGACGGCGCATCCTTACTGCGCATAATTTATGGCGTTAATTAGCGCGCGCTCGCGCGCGCGCACACATTAGAAACATGGCGTATTTGCCTTGACATTGAGCTTTGTCAGCCGAAATTTTCCCTTTGTCGTCGTGTTGCAAAGAAATGAGCAAGGTGACCACCCTTTTTTATTGGCGTTATTTACTCGTAACTGGCACACGAAAAACATATTTTAAGGAGAAAAAAAGTTTAATAGTAGAAATTGGATTATTTCCATATAAATGACGTGAAACTCTGCATTTGGAGCCAGGGAGGAGTATGACATGATGACGCAGTGGTCCACTTTTCTTACATTATTTACAAGATCGGGCAATTTGAAATCGTTATACTGAAAGATTATAGCCCAGACACATAAGTAGGCTCTGGGTTTCACTACTACTAATACACCTGTAGTTTTTGCTACATTATGACAATTTTTTCGGTTGTTCAAATTTCTTGCGCAACTCCCTAAAAACGCTCAGAAAAACAGGCACGCAGGGCGAAAACCATCATGGTGACCCCATCTTTTTATTGCGTTTTTTCAATGTCCTACGCATGGATATCAATTGTGCCAGGTTTGAAAAAAATCTTCATAGTACATCCCTTTCTGGGGAATTACCTTAAACGAAATGATGCCCGCCTATCAGAACCTTTTTAACACTATTCTAAATTTAGGTGTGATGCCTAAAAATTGGTGCGGTGGTCTTATTACGCCAGTATTGAAATCTGGCAAACGAAGTGATCCATCCAATTATCGCGGGATCTGTGTTTCCAGTTGTCTGGGGAAACTGTTCTGTTCTGTTTGAAACCAGAGACTTCTCGAATATGTCAACTCGCTAAACTTACTTGACAAATCTCAAATCGGTTTCTTACCAAAAAACCGAACAGCAGACCACGTTCTCACATTAAGAACATTAATAGACAAGTATGTTAATTGCCACCACAAAAAAGTCTATGCCGTTTCGTAGATTTTAGGAAAGCTTTTGATTCGGTCTGGCACGATGGACTCCTTTATAAGATGTTGCAAATTAATGTTGACGGGAACTTTTATAAGTTGATCAAAAGCCTATACTCCAATTCTATTTGCTCCATAAAGATTGGTAATAACCAGACAAGATCATTTCAGTACGCAAGAGGTGTTCGCCAAGGATGTATTTTGAGTCCTTTACTCTTTAATCTGTACATTAACGAGTTACCGTTCTCATTTGGACATACTCTATCAGATCCTTTTGTTTTACCAAACGGAATTAAATTAAATTCTCTTCTATATGCAGATGATTTAATTATACTATCACGATCACGAATAGGTTTGCAAAATTGTCTCAATACGTTATCATCATATTGCAAATCGTGGATGTTAAATATCAATCCTAAATATACCAAGGTTATGGTGTTTCAACGGCGAACAAAGAAAGATGACCATACGTTTCATACAGGAAATGAAAACTTTGATATTGTCCAAAATTATACGTACTTAGGGACTCGCATTTCTTCAACTGGAAACTTTACTATGTCGCTAGATCACTTAAGGGAAAAGGCTCTTCATGCTCTTTTTAGCTTACGTCGACATATAGATTTTAGCAGTTTGAAACCGTCTCTTGCCAGTAAAATTTTTGACACAATGGGGAGTTTCCCCAATCTTAACCTATAACAGTGAAGTGTGGGGTGTCTATATTAAATCAAATCTTAAGTCTTGGGAAAATTCACCAATTGAAAAAACGCATCTACGGTTTTGCAAATGTTACTTAGAAGTGAGCAATAAAGCATCCAATATTGCGTGCAGGGCTGAACTTGGCCGATTTCCCTTTCAAGATTATTGAAATAAATAAAAGAATACTTAATTACGTAACTTATTTTCAAAATAAGGCCCAAGACTCTATCGTTAAACAGTCCCTTCTAACGTCAACTGATCTTCATTCTCATGGCAAAAGTAGCTTTTACTCCAATCTCATCAACATTTATAATTACTATGATCTCCCTGACTTCGATCATAGCGAATTAGATAACACTATGATTAAGCGCCATTTGGACGTCATGAAAAAGAAATATATCGATCATTGGAAACATACCCTTCAGCATTAAAAAAAAACTAGAATTTTATAGTACTTTCAAAAACAACTATGCACCCTCGATTTATTTAGGTATAACCAGGAAAAACTCGTGTAATAGAAAAACGTTAGTGAAACTGAGAATTGGTAATCATAAACTTAAATTGAAACCGGTAGGTGTGATAATATCCCTAGATGTGAAAGACTTTGCAGTCTTTGTGATATGAATGAGATTGAAGATGAAACCCACTTTCTGTTTCGTTGTCCAAAGTATTCATCCATTAGAAATGCCTTTTATGATGAAATAGTTGATAGAATACCGAATATTAAGCTGTTACCATTTGCTGATTTAATTGTTGAATTAATGAACTGTGATGATAATATTATTAATATGCAGTTTGTTTACGAAACAATCTGTTGTCAAACTAGTTCAGTTTAATTCTTGTTACCTACTTCCGCAATACTGTAATGTTTTACGGTCATGCAAATAAAGCTTGTTGTAGATCAGGGACCGCGCAGGGGGAGGGGCTGGGGGGGGGGGGGGCTTTAGCCCCTTCACTTTTCAACAGTAAAATGCAAGTAATACTAAAACCAATCGAAGTTACTTTTCTATTTAACGTTTTACCGAAAACTGATTATTCTTGTTTTCTGAACACCGCTTTTTGTTACTGAAAGTATATAAGCTTCACGACACCACGTTATTTTTAAACGAATTTCCAGCCATTTCAGACGACTTTATTTCAAAACTTTTCCAGGGGAGCATGTCCCCGGATCCGGATCTCCCTACTGACGCACGCTGAAGTTAGCCCCCCAATTGAAAACTTGCTGCGCGGGCCCCGTAGATTGGTGGATTGTCAGAATAAAAGAAAGTAGTGCGTGTGCTTTTAATTGTAAACAGTAAGGTGGAAATAAAGACAACGCGGGATGTTTCAAAAGAGATGTTTACTGGCTTACCGACGAATACTAGCTAGTCTTTTTTGACACTTTTAACGACACATTTGTCTCTCCGAAACAAAAGCATTTATTTCCGATGTAACGAGACCAGATATTTTCCTAAACTCATTTTCACCACACTCTGAATACATACGAAGTTCTGGCGTTTAGAAAAGATAGTCCATTAAAAATGTTGGGCATCCCTGCATCAGTGGCTTCTATACTTGGGCCAAGTATAACGTCCATATAAAGGGCTAACCCGCATACGACTGCTCTCATGTGGCTTTGATAGCTCAGTTGGGAGAGCACTGCACCGGTATCGCAGAGGTCGTGGGTTCGAATCCCGCTCAGAGCCTGAAAATTTTTTCAGGTCTCTGTTCTAGTAGTGTTGCGGCCGCACTTGCATTAATGACCGTCATCACTCAATTGCTACTATGGACAAAATTAATTTCATTCTTTACTATACTTGGGCCAAGTATAACGTCCATATAAAGGGCTAACCCGCATACGACTGCTCTCATGTGGCTTTGATAGCTCAGTTGGGAGAGCACTGCACCGGTATCGCAGAGGTCGTGGGTTCGAATCCCGCTCAGAGCCTGAAAATTTTTTCAGGTCTCTGTTCTAGTAGTGTTGCGGCCGCACTTGCATTAATGACCGTCATCACTCAATTGCTACTATGGACAAAATTAATTTCATTCTTTACTATACTTGGGCCAAGTATAACGTCCATATAAAGGGCTAACCCGCATACGACTGCTCTCATGTGGCTTTGATAGCTCAGTTGGGAGAGCACTGCACCGGTATCGCAGAGGTCGTGGGTTCGAATCCCGCTCAGAGCCTGAAAATTTTTTCAGGTCTCTGTTCTAGTAGTGTTGCGGCCGCACTTGCATTAATGACCGTCATCACTCAATTGCTACTATGGACAAAATTAATTTCATTCTTTACTATACTTGGGCCAAGTATAACGTCCATATAAAGGGCTAACCCGCATACGACTGCTCTCATGTGGCTTTGATAGCTCAGTTGGGAGAGCACTGCACCGGTATCGCAGAGGTCGTGGGTTCGAATCCCGCTCAGAGCCTGAAAATTTTTTCAGGTCTCTGTTCTAGTAGTGTTGCGGCCGCACTTGCATTAATGACCGTCATCAGTATTTTGTTAGTACGACACTTTTCAAAAACACATACTGCTAACCAATAAGATCTTCGCACTATGACAGATGCTCTGTTTAACTACCCCCAGCCATTCAATTGAAACGAAATCTCCCAATAAACAAGTTAAGAAAATGACGCTTCATAATAAAACAGTACGAAAACATTAAAGAAAGTGTTCGTGTCACTGTCGATTAGGTAAATAACTGATCATAATTTGAGAGCTACTGGGGTAATTACTCGGACTTCGAAGAAAAGCCCGAGGTTTAAAATGGCTTTCATTTTTCGTCGTCGTGTTTCATCCACAAAGCTCACTTCCGGAATTTTTGCGCAAGCGCTAACTAAATATAACAGCTGACAACAGCAAGAATGATGCCTGTTGTTGCGCATCGGAAAACGTCGACTCACCTTGTGTCTTTGAAGTCTGAATAACTAATAAGTTAAGAGAAGTGTCTATACGAATGTTTGCAAGTTCAACAGCGAGAAGAAAGCTTTTAACATGACCAAACTTAACTCCAGATGTTTTGAATCAAACGGCCGTGTTTCCCGTGGCCGCTCCATACTAAACTTATTTTGAGTAGTACGTTTTGTTGAATAACCCAAGTACGGGATGTCATACACCCCTGAGACTTTGACAGGTAGTTTATTTACTATTTTCCCACAATATCTCAATTTCTGGACATTAGTTTTTGAATGATAAGCGATTTTAGTATTTACTTGCGTGACGTGAAACGGACCGCAGAAACCTTCCTCTCTTTCTTATGTTTCAAATAACGTATTTGTAAAAAGCTTCACTCTGCTGATTATTTTTTCTCCTCACATTTCACCGAGACTCCATCGACGTTTATGCGAAAAAATCCTACACCGTCCGATAAGCGTTTCCTTTCTCAAACACTTAACAGAAATATCCATCGAAGCGAAAACAAATACACTTATTAGGTGCTGAACCTCCGTGGCCCAGAGGTCATTGTTACTGCCTCTATGCAGATAACCCTGGTTCAACTCCTAGTAGTGGCACCTATCGCGGGGTTTTTCTTTTTTCGTTTCTATTTTTATGCTTCTTTTATAAATACTTTCTACAAGTGTTATTATTATTGTTCTCAATGGTTGAGCTGTAAAGCAACTTTGAAATTTTAAAGGGATATACACTGCAAAGAAATAGACTCCAAAACAAGCGCAATGCGTCCGATGTCAGAAAGACAGACAGACTTCTCTCTATTCTTTTGTTGAGCGCTAAATGAGCCCTTTGCAGGATGTCAGCAACGTGGTACAAAACGCCATGCTGGGACGCAAACAACCCACTGGGACTAGACAAACAAAGAACTTACATCGTTTCAAAATGAAAATTTTCTTTGTTTGTCTTGCCCCAGTGGGTTGCTTACGTCCCAGCATGGGGTTTTTGTACCACGTGACTGACATCTTGCGAAGAGTCCATTAGGAATACAATACTGTTTTTTGCAAGCCCGACTTTAGGCTAATTGTAGCCTCTAGTTTTTCATATCATAGCCTGATTGACAGCTTGAAATGTGAACGTTTGAACCCGAAGAACATCCAACTTAAACCCGAGGAGACTAATTATTCAGGTCTGCGAGAAGGTTCAAAATACCACAAGGAAAATCTTTCCGGAATTGACAGGGCGATCCGTCCTTAACACAAACAAAAGAAAATCGCAAGATCTCGTCAAAAACAAAAGACAACGAAACAAAATAAATCGTTCGAAAGAGTTTCGAAAAGAGTTCACTTGAAGAACCTTTAAGTTTCATATTGTAAGAATTAAAGATGATCGGAACAGGTCAATTTAATCCGCTAATGTATATCTGTATATCCCGACTCAGTCAGTTGGTAACCCTAAAAGGTAAAGTCGGGGCTTTCAAATACACCCTGAGTGGTACTACCCGTTGTGATTCAAGGTAAAATAAGTTTCTGTTCTGATGGTACACGACAGGGTCGAGGAATTAACTTGGGAAATCCATAACGTTAAATATTAACACCCATTCACTTTAACACCCCCCCCCCCCCCCCCCTCCCCTTTGAACATTTGTGGAACAAGTGCGCGTGCGCAACGACATGTCATAGAGGAGAGGAGTTGGGCAAGCAGTAGAATTTGACGGCAAAGGGAGGGGTACGGAGTAGAATAGACCATTTTACAGTTGCCGGTGAAAGCGAGGCTGGGGGTGACCCTGTTTTGATAAAAACCTATCTACTTTTCTTATGTAAATAATGTTTTTCTTATGCTAACTAGTGTTTAATCAGCATAATTTCCATAACAAAAGCAGGTAGGTTTGTATCAAAACAAGGTCACCCCTAGCCTCGCATCCAATCAAAGGCCAGGGTACTGAACAAAGAACTGTAAAATGGTCTATTTTGGAAGTACCGCAATCTCTCGTTATTTCAAACCCCAACACAAGTGAGAGAACCAAAGACAGAGAACCAAACAGTCTGTTGCATCATCAATTATGCCTTTATTAAAACTGCGCTAGCGTAATATACATGTCCATACAAAAAATAATTCATAAAAATAATTTAATAATTTACAAGTCTAAGATAATTTTTTTTATAATACAATGTGGTTAACATAGCAATAAATACTAAGAATTTTGTCCTTGCTAGTGAATTTGAGATGAGTGTCTTCTCATTGTTGCTCAAAAGCTTCCCAATGTGCCGAAGACAATGCTAATGACTAACTAACCGAGAATACTCATTTCCCTACCAATGTAATGGCAGAAAATCTAAAATGCTGGATACATTACTTGAGCCCTAACATTTAATCTGTACACCTAAAATGTGCATAGCTATGCACAGCTGTTAAATTGAAGCAAATTACTTTCTGCTGTATTAGTGTCATTAAAAGCATCAACACACAAAATTCCTTGTGTTACACACAGTGAAAGGCTACACCTTTATACTGCCCCTAAGGATTGTATATAAATTTTCACACAAATGTTTTACACATCTCAGGACATGCACCCTCAGTCCTAATAATAGTTATTAATTTTGTACAAATACACATAGGAACACCAGTAAAACAATTGCAAAAGGTATATTAAAACCCTAATTGTTTTTCAATATGCCGACCTTTCCACCAGCCACAATAATTTATTCCACGATATTAACATAATTATCTATTTTATAATAGTAATCAGATAAATACATTCATCTGTTGTTCAAAGATGCTTACAAACATCACCAATGACCATGTCTGGCCAACAATGTAAAAACCATGCTAAAATGTATGCTAGAGTAGTTGACCAGGCAATGCTGCTTATGCTAAGCCTATTACAGTGTTCTATTATCATTTTGTTATAATACCCATTCTATGTATTGTTGTTTGTTCTGTCGTATGATTTTTTTTTTTTCACAAAACTAAGAAGTTCACAACTTGTGCATCACCTAACTGATGTTCTATTGAAATTATAAATACTGCAGTACATATAGTGACATTTTAACATCATCAAAATTGGTACAATACACTTGGTTTTGTTTTCCGCATCAAGACCAGCTCGACTCCTTGTTTCATGACATAAGGGTCTAGTGATTGACAGCTGCGTGTTTAGCAATCTCTTGCGAAAGTCGATGGTAAGTAATGGAGAACTGATGTATTGGATGAAGAATCTGACAGAAGAATGTCAACCACTTGCTTCCAGTGGTCAAAACTGATGCAAGAGCTCTGCACAAAACAACAAGAGAAGAACAAATTAGATTTCAGTATTTCAAGTGATCATAATCTTGCTTCTCCATACAAGCAAGCAGACATGTAATGGCGATAAAGAAATTTTAAGTTTAGGGATACTATTATCACAGATTTTGGTTTGTGTAATTTAAATGCAAAGTAGCCAAAATCTAATTTCTCTCAACAAAATCACTTAAGTCTTGCATACCCAATGCAGGGATTGTGACTTCAGCTAACTGTGGGAGTACATTGTTTTCATTTCCTATCCTATATCACCAATTTTTCTTTGCAGAATATTATGGTATCCAGATTCTTGTCCATGTTTGCTTCTGTCTCACCTGTTCAAGAGCAGAGCAGTCCTTTCCTCTTCTCAGGTAGTGTGTCTTCCAGAACTCCAACAGGAATCTAAAAACACAAACAAACGACGAATTAGCCACAGAAGAAAATATAACTTATACTGGTGCTCTTTCATTTTTGGTTATCAGTTGTTTTTTTACTCCTGAATACTCAAGATAGCAGTGGAGTGACAATAATCAGGAGGAGGAGGAATACAGCTTAAATTAATTTTAGGTGGATAGACCTTCTCAAGGTCATAATGCAGATTTACCCAAAGCCTGACAAACAATAAAATTAACACCTGTTATACTGACCAGAGAAAGTGAATAAGTATCTAAAATTACCTTAAATTTGTCAGGATGAATCCAGGGTTCTTCTGAATATTCTCTTCCCTGACAAAAGCCTACAAGTAATAAATAACAAATTAAGATATTACATTAAACACAAATTCCAAACACAACAGCCTTGAATGTTGACAACTACACTTTATTTTTGAATGGCAACCAACGATTAACCCTTTAGGCTGCCAATGTGCTTGCTGCTCCATTTGCTTTGTATATGGCATTATTTGTTTCTGTTTTAAATCCATTTTGGCAAAAAAGAGAATTAATATTTATGATGGATAAGGTAGCTGCAAACTTACCATGAGGTAAGCTGGGAGTCGTCCATGTCTGTGCGCAAACATGAGGAAAATAAGAGTGGTGTTCAGACAGCTCACATTCTCCTACAAAAAAAAACATACAAAGAAATTAATGATCACTATGAAACCATTCTACAAAGGAAATAATTCAAAGTTTCATAATGCTTCTGATACCCAACATCACACCAACAAGAAAATGTGGCTCTGATAAGACATTTAAATCAAAGCTACAAATACAGCTCTAGCCTGCCATGCTTTTCTTCTGTGCAGTTAAAGATGGTTCTGTAGTATGCATTATTCGAAAAGAGAGTGGTATCATTGAAATAACTTTGGGGTAGCAGCACTTTCCTGTGGGGTAACGTGAAGTGGATAATTGGAGAGTTTTGTGCATTTGATATCGGGTACTCTTGCAAATAATGAGGAGCAATAATTTAAATTTGAAAAATGTAAAAGACACTTACTTGTGTGAGGGTTCCAACTGTAATGGAATTGATGAGTTTGTAAAGCAGGAAGATCATCTGCTCCCAGTTGCTTATGAGAGTGCCAAGCTTGCAAGAGCCAGTTGAAAAGGCTGTTTAAAGAGAGACACGCACTGTAAGACATTATCTTGGATTTATCAAGAAGGAAGGGGTAAAACAGAAATGAATAACAGAAGTATAACATCAAGAACGTTTCATTTATGAATTTTACACAGTCCTGAAACTTTAAAGTTTGGGTGTGGCTGTTTTAGTCTACCCTATTAAGTTGTTGCCTGAAATTAAAAGACTTCTCTCAGAATTAATACCGGCATTTAAGCAACACATAATTAAGAAACACATGTTTTTGTGATGAGTCTTCTTTGGTTAATTTTAAACAAGGATCTTTATTAAATTTTCTACAAATGATTAGCACCTTACCAGAAAAGAATCGGTCTGTCATGAAATGTTCTTGAGACAAAACCAGACAGCGGATTAACATGTTGGAATCCACCACATTTGATGTCAGGATTGACACAAACTTCTCGAACTGCAAAAATAAACAAAAGGAACAACTGAGTTATGCATGTATGTGTACATGGTTAGAACTCTTCTTACTTGTTATGAAGCACTGTACAACTGGACTTACAAAATTTGTAACAGCAACTTTGGGGCCCAACTATGAGTTCACAGAAAATGGCTTGATTTGGCATAAAGAACTGACATAAAGAACTGAATACACATAAATTACAGAGAATAAGATCTACATACCTGTTTATCACTGATGACCATGTCAAATCTCTTGAATGCAAAAGGATTGAACTTCATCAGTTCCCCGAGCAAATCAAAACTACTCTGAAGAATCTCTTTTGGCTTGAGCTCGTCACTTGTGATGTGATCAACAAGGTGCTGTGAGACAAAACACAAAACATTTCTATTAGTCACCAACAAACAATCAGACACAAAATATTTAACAAGATTTTTATTTTGCTTTTATATCTATTGTAGGTCTTCAAACTAATATATTTTCTCTTATTTCAAAGGAAAGTTAGCAACATTTGGGATATCACAAGTTCCTTTGTTAAATTTTGTGCATGTTTTCTTTGCTGTAGAAAGGTGTGCTGATTATAAGTGTCAGTAGTCATAAAGAATACAACTATCAGAAAAGTATCCCAAGAAATTGCGACTTGAATTCAAGTATAATTATTTCAGTCTTTCAAACTACGACTATTTTGGCCATCTCTGACAGATATGTAGCTTTTTCTTGAAACCCAGTGGTATGTATATGTTGTAGGTCAAAATGAAATTCAGGTCAAAATGAATTCAACCTAGGTCAAAATCAAATTCCTTTGTCTTTTAACCCTAATTATTCATGATTCATAAATATTTAAGGTTAGAAGACAAAGGAATTTGATTTTGACCTAGGTTAAATCATTTTGACCTGAATTTTATTTTGACCTACAACATATATATACTAAATATATCAAATGTAATGCAAACTGGAAAAAAGCGCACCTCAAGGAGACCCCTTTTGATAAGGAACAGCTGATCTCCAATAGATGCTCTTCCACGCAGAAATCCTTCAATTGCCCTTGACAGCCAAAACCTGTAAGTGAATGGAAATGAAAAAAAAAGTTACCGGTAGTTGAAACTAACTTTGTCACTGATCTTAAAAGTAATGACCCACATGCACTCTTTTGGAGGGGAGTTTTTTTAAGTTACCTTAGAGGTGCAGTTATAGGACATTCAATCAACGTCTCCAAAATTTTTGTCAGCAGCCCTTTTTCTCCACCACAGCAAAGCTTCCTAGAGAAGGAGAAATAACAACAGAATTCACAAATGGTGAGTTCTAGAACTAAAGCAGGAGTCAGTCAAGCCAAAAGGTCAAGAATCAATTATTGAAATTGCTGCAGAAAAAAACAAAACAAAACAAAACAAAACAAATCAGCAGACAAACCTGTTAGTGTTGGACAAATTCTCAGGAACATCCAGGTCATTTTGAACTACAGAAAAAGAAAGGCAACATAAGATAACTGTAACAAGTTCGCTTTGCCTTATGCATCTTTACAACATGTAGAGAAGAACTTACCATGAAAGCTGAGCACTGCCTATCCAAGCTAAGGCATTTAACAGATCACTTAAGAACAATACTCACCATACAGGTCTTGAAGTTCATCCACTTCTCTAGGAGTTAGTAGAAGATGTTTGTTCCTGGAAACAAGTGTCATAAATCACTAGTTAATGCCAAATTTTAACTAAAAAAGCCAAAACAAAAATAATAACAGTGAGATTCTCAAGTTGTTTAGTAACGCTATGAATCCAACTTACTCGTGTCGGTCACAAAAACTGTGAACCAGTCGTAGAAACTGGATCTTCAATGCAGTTTGCGGTGTGCACTCATGGTCACCAATTTCTGCAAGGTCCATTAAATCATGACTCCTGCTGGAAGTAATTAAATAAGAGCCATTATGTAAAGAAACATTAAATTATATGATCTGAATGGCACAAACAAAGCAGCAGCAAGAATCTAAAATGAAGGAACAAACAAATTTCAAGGAATTAAAAACTAAAACAATAAAAGGTTTTAAAATAGTAGAACTTTTGTTAACAAACTGTAAAATTTTCTCCATGCTTACATTCTGTCTGTTTCTTTGAGCCATGACATCTTATCAAACAAAATACACATTCCAGGAATCAGCTTCAAATCTGACAGCTTTTTCTGGACCTTGAAACAAAACATTAGAGTCATTTAATTAGATAGTTTTACTGATGAAATGATAGTTAACAATAAGAATAAAAACTCTCCTTTCAAATAACGAATTGTAAGATTTCTTTTTAATGACATTTCAGCATGATTATTTGCATTTGATGGCAATACATCACATTTTAATTTATCAAAGAGCATTAAGTCTACTTACAATTAACTTGTGCTTCCCTGTCAAGAACAAACAAAGCACATAAAAGACCTCCACTTTATGCATAAGCTGAAAATAAAAATCAAACAAAGACACATCAATTATTGCTTACAACTATCCTTCCTATGAGTTGAGTATAATAATGGTAAGCCCCTTAATTTTAAAATGTTTCAAACATAAAATTAAATAAAATTAATTATATCTGTACAAACCTCATGGATGCGATTAAACCTTGACTGTATCACTGGCATTGCATCTCGTTCATCAGAATCTAGGAAAGAGAAAAAGCATTGAAAACGCATCACAGTAAATTGACCAACCATCAACTATCAGTATATCCTTAACTTAAAATTTCCACTCCAGCATTGTTGAGTGAACATAACTATTTTCATTTACAAAATGAATATAAATCTTGCTAGAAAGATAATAAATCAAATCTACCCAAGACTGCGACTTACCAATATCAAGTCCTCCTGTTTCCAGCACGTCTTGTAAGAATGTATGGAAATCCACCATGTCAAGGAAGCCTCCCTGGGCGTGCCCAAATAACAAACTACCAGCACCCCTCTCTACTAGAAAGAGAGAAATGGATTAACAATTGATTAATTAAAAATTACAATTGTCAATAATAAATAAATTGTTATATCTGTCATCCATGGCATCTCATCTGGTAAAAAGTTGATGAACAAGGTAACATATCCATTGTTATGTCACTGTTATGATTAAAAAATCTGTCAGATGGTACTCTCAAAGGGGTGGCAAATGGTTGTTCAGAAAATATGTCTCACAGAGTTTTTGTCAGATTTCACGGTTTCCGCCATCTCGATTCTTTGGCAAATGCTGTCTGGAGTCATCCCTTCTTAAGACATTATGGTGTGATAGGGGTATTGTTTAACCTACCTAGTGGCTGACAGGCTAGTCTCACAATTCTTGGAATGAACTCCTTCAAGCCAATGAGTGTAGCTATGGAGATAATGCAATAAACCAAGTATTACAGTGTAAGTACTATATTGTGAACTAGATATCTGAACAAATATACTTCTTAATTTAGAAAAAGGCTGACAGTAAATTCCATTTTTACGAACATACTTTTAAAATGCTAAACAATTAAATTTCAAGAGCCTGCAATACAATATTACCACCAAAATCGATTACCTTGGTTGTTATCTGCCACATCCTTCTGAGACAATCCTTTTCTGTCCACTTCATCTTGTGCCAGCACTGATGAAGGCAAATTGAAGTGTTTGTTACTAACATTCTAACACAGAATTCTTAACCTGATTTTTGAGAAACTGGTACAATTTCTGTTACTGAAATGTTTTGCATTTTTTAGCGTTGCTGGGATTTGTTCAATTTTCCTTCATAATCTTACAACTATGTTGATAAAAAAGAATATTAAAATCAATGACACTTACAAGTGCTCCTTTCCTCAACAGATTCCAAGTCTGAGAGGGAAAATGACAACACACGGCAAAGATTTGCTAGCTGTTGCTGATCCAGAATGCTCATCAGTTTTCTCATGTTCACTGAAAAGAAAAAACAATAATTATTTAATATTTCATATTAAAAGGAATGTTGAAAAATCAGCATGATATGTTTGAATAAGTATCCATTTATGATCCATACCACTGATACCAAATAATTATCGTTGAAGGATGTTGTGAGTATTAAGTGAAATGGTTCAAGGTTACCCTGACTTTTGAATCTGTGCATGGAATTTCCAAGCTTAGCCATTCAAATGAAGGTAACAGAGCCAAAATTTTACACAATTTTATAGAGCAGTGCAAATTAAAATTAATTACTAACTTACCAATACTCTCAAGGTTGATAAGTTCCTTCCTGGAGCCAAATAGATCCTCCAGTACCACTAATGCAAAACTAAATAATAAAAAAAGAACATTAACACTTTTAACAATATTACAAAACAAAACACTTACAAACTAAACCATATTAATGATCTATAAAGTTTTTCACTCGTAACTGCTGAATCTGTACTGGAGATACATGTACCACATAGTGTTACAACTTTTACAATTGGCATACAAAGAAAAATAATACTTCTGACTTACCTAAAGGTTTTTCTTTGCTCAAGAAGGGTAAATAAATGACTAATCAAGTCATTTCTCTTGGCTAAATGAACAGCTACTCCATCAACCTGCCAAGAAGATAAGTGTGTGATTAAAAATACTGTGCATTACTATGGCATCATGGTTAGCCTGTGTTATATTTCTTGGGGTTTTGAATCAGCCTACAAAATCCTTTAATAACAACACTTTTGTCAAACTATCTGGTTGTCAGAAATAAAACTGTTATTAAATTCAGAGTCAACACCCATGAACAGTCGAAAGCAATAATAAAACAACAACAACAACAACAACAACAATAATAATAATAATATAATAATAATAAAGAACAAGATCAGAGAAATATTTTGAAGCTGACATTATGTTCTACAAACAGTTTCTATGAATTTCAATACCACTGTACCAAGCTATTAATTCCTCTCATAGTTGCCATACTCCACTTGTAATTTATTTCAATTTAATTTCAATAATGTCTTCATAGGACAGACCCTGAATGACACTAAAATGTTTAAGAATATATATTTTTTTATTTCTGTTCAAAACAAATCAAGACTCACCACAAGACAGAGATTGTGAATAAAATCAAGACATAGTGACCACAAGTGATCCTGCTGCAGCTCTGCAAAATGAAGAACAGCACATACAAAACACTCAGTAAATCCTGCTATAATAACACTGGAAATGTCAACACACAACTGGCACAGAGAAAATAAGGGAAGATCATTTACTACAGGCCCAACATTTAGAACAAGCTTAATTTACTAATATCTTGTTGTCATCCCATCACTCAATGAAACTTTTTTTCACATCATCTGTTGTAAAAATTTACCAAGAAAAATGAAAAGAATGCCTGATCACAGGTTGGAAGTGTTTCGATTTTTTAATGTTCAAATTATTCTAACCTCCTTGACCCTTTTTGCTCCAAATCACCAGTTTTTAAGAAGTTTTAAAACCACTACTAGCCAGACATACACGTGTTAAAACTAGTTCTTTATAATTATTTTGTATACTTACTTGTTGGTCTTATCCTGCAAGAAGTGAAGCCATGGGTGACTGGAGAGAATAGGATTTGTAACACAAGCTGCCAAAGAGAAACATTACTTTTATTACAATATCCAACGTAAAATAAACCGTAGTTGCATCAAGAAGAAGCATTTTAACTAAAACTTCAATGCATTTGCATGTAAATCACGAATAACAGTTAAATTCAGATCATTCGTAACGTAAGTCTGCATTTGTTTCCAAAGGTCTTATGTTCGATGTCAACCGGAAGTACTGTCAAGACATTTCGTCTGACAAATTCAACTTGCTGCGTTTTTAAGGCAACGTAGAGAATTTAAAACAGGAAATCTTAAACCAATAGATTTCGACAGGAAATATTGTTTGACGCTAAAATGAAACTAATGCATAGAAATAAAGCTTAAGCTTATCTGAAGATTGCGTAAAGCCTAACCTAATCACGAAATTGAAAGCTACACGAACACTCCTAACCAGTGTTATGAAATTCATATTTTAAAAATCCTTGCTGAACAAACTAAAACTGTGTCAAAGGTAAGATCCTATCTTATTTTGCGATGCAAAAACATAACTTAAAGGAAACCATTCCTTTTGCATCTTCCAGCTGGCATTACAAACGATTTGGAACCGTGTTGAAATCTTTCGGAAACAAGAGTGTCAAACGACACCAAAAGAGTAAATAACTACATGATAAAAATCTCCACATGAACCTCCATGTCAGCAGAAGACAATTCATCTGAATTTTGGTAGGTGTTGCCGTCTGTCTAGAATGAGAATAAATTCAGAACCAAGCTCACCTCGACTCCACCGAATAAATTGATTACTTGGCCGATTCGAAGCCTTTCCTTAGCGATAAGAGGGAACTCGTTTTCCGGGAACAAAATATTCACGTTGCTGGAGAATAAACTTGAAAGCTCCTGTGATCAAAAGAAAAAAATGGCATAAATAAACAGAACAAGCATCGAACGAACGAAAAGGCATTTCGCTTTTTAAATCGAGCAAACACGTCAAGGCTATTCTTCATTAAGCTTATATTAAGCTTATTCCAGAGTCGCTTTGCACTGAAATCTGATTTCGCTAACTCTTCAGGTGAAAGGAACAACCTTGTGAAGAAATTCACACGGGTAATAGATTTCAATTCAGTCGAGGCACGATAGATAGCTGGCAAAACGCTTACCTTCAAATATCGCGAACATTTCGCAAGGTTGAATTTCTGGGCATTACTGTTGCGTTCCAGCTTGGCGAGAAGCATGGGTATCTCTTTGAAGTCCAGACGACGATCGACTGCTTGGATGAACTGATCGGGAAGCTAGAATACAAAATAAAAATACAGATATCAATACTGGTTCAAGATATAACAAAACTGCAAGAATTACTCTTAACGCTTGCAAAGCACAACGTACCATGTAGGTTTTAAGTCCTCTTCCGGAGACTTGGGATCTGAAGATAATGGAAGCCAGATTTTTCGTTCTCGAACTGTTTTTCGCCATAGTTCTTCCAGGCAATAATATCACGTTACTAACCGACAACTCTAGGAATCTCGAGGCTGTGATCTAACGATCGCTTGTGGAGTTCGAAATAACTCGATAAAGAACTACGGCCGCCATATTGCTCTTATAGATCTCGCTTCACATAAAAGAAAACTACTTTGGCACTCTAAACCAATGAGAGTGCTTGGTATATGTTTGCCGACACCGAAACCCAATCAGGAGCTTCCTTGTATTGAAGTTCAACAATTGGCGGCCCGTGTCCGCTCACAAAAAAATGGCGCGCACCGCTTCTTGGCGCGGCGTGTACTTTAAAGTAATAGCCGATAATTGAATCCAGTTTGTAAAGGAGTGGCGCATTCGAAGCTCCGAACAAAGCAAAAAGACTGCTGTCTTTGACGGTGCGCCCGTTCTTTCAACGAAAGAAAGGAATAAAATTTTTTCCTCTTTAGTAAGCAATTGATCGAGCCGCACCTACTCACGTGCGCATATGTAACATCGTACAAATATTTTTTCCCGTCTGTTTGCAATTTTCTTTTTAAGGCTTACTAGAAGCGCATGTTGATTTTTTTCCAACTAAATGGCTTAAATTCTTCGCCAGAACTCACGAACTGATAGAGAATCAAGCTTTTTCGACTGCAATCATAACTCAACTGTCGACTCGGATCTACAATAGTTTCTTCTCATATTTAGGTTTCCAGCAGTGTAACCTCTTTCCCTCGCGGCGAGAGCAAATTGATACCCGTAATTAGAGAAAACAATTGTGCTTGAAGGTTTAAATGTTTTATTTTGTTTAGCTTTTTATTTCTTATTTATATTTTTTTCATAATCATAAAGAAATTTTAAATAATTCTAAACAAACAAACAAACAGCTGACTTGTGCTACAATGTAGATCACTGAGCAAATAATCGGTCAGGTGGTCTCTTCAACTGGCTTTTCCAGCCGTGATAAGTTGCTGTCGGCTGTCCGCTTTTTGTCGGCACTTGGACGTTTCAAAAAGACAATTTCAGGGTCATGTATTTGTTCTTTAATTTTTTTTATTTTGTATTGAGAAGGCGGGATTTCAAATAATTCTTTGAAGCAACGGAGGGGCAGGTGCATTGACTGGATTCATTCTTTTCAAGGTCCACAAAGAAACCGCCAGATTTTTCAGGATTATTTTTACTAATTATGTACTGACTTTTTATACTGTGTTTACCTCAAAAGTAGAATTTTTACTCTTTTTTTTTCAAATCTAATGCTTTTGCAAGACTACGATGATAAATAAACGACTTCATGAATCAGTGATCAGTCAGTCAGCTGACATAATCAGTCAGCTGACATAGTTATGATATGACTCCTGGGTTCAAACCATTTACAATTTTATAGTCAGGATTATTAGGATGAGCTAACTTGAATTAACATTTCACTATTCTCTGAGCTTTTTACGCTTTGACTCAAATTTGTTAATATTAAATCATTTACAGTCAATTTTTGTTACCATCTTTGCGTAAGTGTCTTGAGCTCAGTTAATGCTTCGAACTGTACATGCGGTTACATTTTACTCATGATCAGTGCCATTGATCATCTGTATCAGGAGCAAACCCTTTTCAATACTTTATATCTGATGACAAGTTGACTAGCTTCTCAGGAGTAATGTTGCGCTTTTTACTGATCTCTGATTCGAAAGATCCGTTTCTTTTCACAGGCCTGAACGGCCTTCGCCTTCCAATGCCACTGGGCCTTACCAATTAAAAAGTTCAGTACGCGAGAATCTTTTTACGTGATCGCGGACCTCAGCCTCCTCAATAAATGACTTCGATTCACGATGCTCTGTAACTGCCCATTTAAACAAGCTTATGGCAAAACATATCCGTATAAAAGTAGCCTCCCACGCAGTCGTTTTTAGGGGACTCGTATTTCACCTCCTCCCCACTAACGCCTGCTTACCCCCGCCTGTGCTTACCCGAAGCCAACATTCCTTTCCCGCCGCTTAGCCAATCACATTTTACCTACTAAATTCTGGTAGGTTGACCTTGACCTCAGGACGCTTTTCGCGGGATAGTTCAACATAGCGGAGACAAAGCTTGAGAAGCTCTGATCACCGTGTGCTCCACGTTAAAAATTTCCTGTTTAAACGCATACAAACTGAATTCAATTCAAGAATTTGTGAGAGGAAATAGCGATAATATTTCCGTCAATATGCCGACTAGTTACGGAAAGACGCTTATTCCAGTGTCATACAAGCTTCGCCTTCAATCTTCGATTTCCTTGCCGCTGGTCATGTTGTAGCTGTTGTGTCCCTTCTCGTGAATTTAATAAGGGGCCAAGTCAGTTATTTAAGACGGGAGTATTGGCGTGTCTTCGGGTTAGTCTGAGTGATTTGGAGGAAGGAAACTTTGCCATCGGTAGACCATAGCGCGCAGTGGATCGAGCGAGCTGCTAGGTTAAGCTGCATAATTTTGCCGTCCGCATCTCGTGAACTGAAGAAAAAACTACTAGTTGGCGCAGTCTATGCCATCGGTGTTTGATAACTTCTGAACGCTTCCCCAGGACGTTTTGGGATCGCTGCGTGGGCGAATTTCATCTGATTTAACCCTTTAACCCCTAAGGGGTCTGCCTTTGACGAGTAAAATCGTCTGGCGTTAGACAGAGTAAAATCTATAAGTCACTCTTAGGGAGTAATAGTCTCCTACGCAGCCGTTCTTTGTCTCGTCACGCAACGCTCCTCGCCACTAACGGCTGCTGAAAACCGAACCACATTCCTTTCCCTTTGTGTTTGCGGTCTAACGAATTAACCAATCAGGTATCACAAAAATGACAATGACGTCAGAGGAAACAGCATGCTTTTCATACTGTCAGCGATGTCACGGATGGAAGAATTCCTAAGAAGATTGTCCATAGTGTTTTACGTGATCATCGCCGTCGGCAATGCAAATCACGATAAATACTGATACAGGCAAAAGTTCACTCAATTGTCATCAAATCATTCAATCGTTGTGGATGTGAGGTGTTTTTCAAACAGCAGCGAATTGTTCATTTGCAGTGGACACTATCTGTAAATGATGTGGCCGGGTATTCTGTAATCTGGCCCAGAAATGTTTGCTACAAGCCGTTGACAGTTCCAACGGGCTTCGTAAAAAGAAATTTAACGAGAAAGAGAGGAAGTCTTCAGTAAAAGGGAACCTCCAAGAGCAAAGCGATTCCTACGAGCTACAGAAGAGATAAGAAATATTCCCGATGGAGAGACTGTCCGCGAAAACGTTTCCGTGACTGACCGAGCGAAAGCATCTAAATCCCTGCAATTTGGCAAAGGCAAAGCTAGCGCTCGTATTTCTTCTCCTATTGACTCCTAAAAGCGGGACTAGGGCGCCTATGACTTACGTTCCTGGCTTCCTATCTCCGATTCAAAGGCACGCGGCCTACGATCTCGTGTTGAGTGTATTACCAAATCAAAATATGACAAGTCCCGAAAAAAAATTGACACATTCATTTGGTCCACGATTAACCTCAACACCAAACTCGTCTACTCGGAAACAAAGTCAAGTGCAATTACTGGTAAAGATCTAGTATCCTAGTAAAAACGTAAACAAAACGCTAACCGTTTCCTATCACTCCACTGTAGTCCATTGTTAGCGCACGCTGGACACCGATATAAACTTGGCTGTGATTGGATGTACGCCGAACTAAGGAATTGGCGCGAACACTTGCCAGAAAATGGAAGGCTGATCCTGATTGGCTAATAGTCGGGAAAGGAATGTGGTTCGGTTTTCAGCAGCCGTTAGTGGCGAGGAGCGTTGCGTGACGAGACAAAGAACGGCTGCGTAGGAGACTAAGGGAGTAAAGGGTTAAGGGAGATAGTTTTTTAACCCTTTAACCCCTAAGGGGTCTCCCTTTGACAAGTAAAATCGTCTGGCATTAGACAGAGTAAAATCTATAAGTCACTCGTAGGGAGTAAAGGGTTAAAGGTGATGTCCAGTCCGTACTGCGCAGTCTCAAGAGTTTGTTTACGTTTTTTGTTTTGATTCATGTAAGACGTCACAAAATGTAATGTTTCGCAATCACTTACATGAAGTAAATTAAAAGTTCATGTCAACCGCCATTGTTGTAGCCTCCCACGCAGTCGTTTTTAGGGGACTCGTATTTCACCTCCCCACAAACGCCTGCTTACCCGAAGCCAACATTCCTTTCCCATTGTTTGACTCGCGGGCATCCTAGCCAATCACGATCGAGTAACTGTCCAGCGATGACAAGTGAAATTAATTCTTAAATGCGTGCTTCTTTCTCTCGCGAATTTGTAAATGTATCAAAGCGCTGCAGCCGATTTGTTTTTTAGTAATACGATGTGTTACAAGAGACTAAAGCAAATAAGAATTTAGACGCGACCAAGTTAGAAATCTGAAGCATTTATCAGTCGATCAAACATAGAGTAAACCGACGTGAAATTATCACACATGGTACAACAACAAAGCTCGATGTCTCATGGTCTTGCATTAAATCAGATGAAATTCGCCCACGCAGCGATCCCAAAACGTCCTGGGGAAACGATCATAAGTTATCAAACACCGATGGCATAGACTGCGCCAACTAGTAGCTTTTTCTTCTGTTCACGAGATGCGGACTGCAAAATTATGCAGCTTATTACCTAGCAGCTCGCTCGATCCACTGCGCGCTATGGTCTACCGATGGCAAAGTTTCCTTCCTCCAAATCACTCAGACTAACCCGAAGATACGCCAATACTTCTTAAATAACTGACCTGGCCCTTCATCAAATTCACGAGAAGTGACACAACAGCTACAACATGACAAGCGGCGAGGAAATAGAAGATTGAAGGCGAAGCTTGCATGATACTGAAATAAGCGTCTTTCCGTAACTAGTCGGTATATTGACGGAAATATTATCGCTATTTCCTCTCACAAATTCTTAAATTGAAGCCAGTTGATATGCATTTAAACAGGAAATTTTGAACGTAGAGCACACGGTGATCAAAGCTTGCTTAAGCTTTGTCTCCGCTATGTTGAACTATCCAGAGAAAAGCGTCCTGAGGTCAACCTTCCAGAATTTGGTAGGTAAAATGTGATTGGCTAAGCGGCGGGAAAGGAATGTTGGCTTCGGGTAAGCAGGCGTTAGTGGGGAGGAGGTGAAATACGAGTCCCCTAAAAACGACTGCGTGGGAGGCTACCATTGTTGATGCAAAGCTTTTATGCTTCGTTCTTTCCGATATCACCAGAGAAAACAACTTCCTAGCTGTAAAAATCAAAGAAACAGTTGGGAAAAGAATTTAAAATGCCTCAACTGTAAGGTAAGTGGTTCGTAACGAATAACATCGATTCGAATTCCAACGTGTGAGCCTCACAAACATTGGGATGCTGAGACTGCGCAGTACGGACTGGAAATCACCTTTAATGCAAGACCATGAGAGATTGAGCTTTGTTCTAGTACCATGTGTGATAATTTCACGTCGGTTTACTCTATGTTTGATCGACTGATAAATGCTTCAGATTTCTAACTTGGTCGCGTCTAAATTCTTATCTGCTTTAGTCTCTTGTAACACATCGCATTACTAAAAAACAAATCGGCTCCAGCGCTTTGCGAGAGAAAGAAGCACGCATAAGGATTAATTTTACTTGTCATCGCTGTCAGTTGCTCGATCGTGATTGGCTAGGATGTCCGCGAGTCAAACAATGGGAAAGGAATGTTGGCTTCGGGTAAGCAGGCGTTAGTGGGGAGGAGGTGAAATACGAGTCCCCTAAAAACGACTGCGTGGGAGGCTAGTATAAAAGCTGAGTTCAAAATAATTCTAAAACCGCCAGGTACAGTTTGTGACCTCGATGCTGGGTGTTTACAAGTCAGTGCAGCTAGCAACTGATGTAGAGAACATAATCTGGGAAGACCTGTTTTCCGCAAGCGCCCTCCGAGGAACTGCTAACTGTGATCATTTGGTTATAAAACATGATTGTAGAGCCTCCGTCACAAACATCACTGAAATCCTAAGCGTTCAGCATAAGAATCTGATTTCCCCTCCTAACGTTGATGGTAATGCGGATTTAAACCATAGCACGAGGACCAACAACTGATTAATAATGGTAATTGAACTGAGTGGAGTGCAATGTGGTCTGAAATCATACTTGTAATTGCAAATCACGCGTATGATGAATATAAATTGACACGAAGTCCAATTACCACTTTATTACACCCATTTTGAAATCACACAGTTTTTTTGTCAATGTTGATATTTGTTTATCCATGAAATTTGATAGGTTATTATTATTTCATTTTCATTTTGATAGGTTACAGAAAGGATGCGATTTAGAGTAAAAAATGGTGCAATTTGGGAATAAATTGCACTGTTGAGAGCCAATCAGATTGCAAGGTTTACCAGCGATTTCAAAATGGGTGTAATAAAATTGCAAACTGCAAAAAGCCATTAAATGGTTCCAACTTCTTCGTGAAAATATGTACCATATGCTTGGGCAATTTGTTTACTGAACGGGTGTCTGGCATGGATCCTTTCGTATGAGGCCTCATCAACTGATCAACTGAGACACTTTAGCGCGTACTTTTTCAGTAACGTGTGAGGGACGTTATCTTGCTCTGTTCACTGAAAAATCGATAACGTTTAGCTCGGCTGAGGCTCAGCCAAATATTAGCTGTTCATACGATTGAGGAAAAGAAGGAGGTATAACCTTTCTAAGCCGATTTTGTAGTAACACCATGCTGCACTTCCGTCCGGCAGAGCATACATCGAGCGCGGTGAACAAGGAAGTAATAAATCTTACTGACAGTAAAGTTTATCCGCACAAATCCAAACAAAGTGCTCTCACATAATTGTCCTTTGCACTACTGACTTAACATATCAGAGTTCACAAATAAGTCACTGATATCAGGATGTAATTGGCATTAAAAACCAGTTCCCAACTTGAGGCCAGTTACACCACTACTGCAATGTCATTGCCGATGGCCAGGGTTCCCGCGTGATTCTCTCTTATAAAATATAAAGTTGCAACAAATTCACTAGCTAGCTGCTGAACTAAAGATTAGAAAGTCGATCCTACAAGATATTTATTAACCCTGAAAGTTTTAGGAGGGATCATTCTTTGGGGAGTGGCTTAGCCCCTTGCTTAGTTCATGATATATCACGGAATGTCACCCATCCATAGATTAGCAAGTGGCGAAGCCGGTATCCACAACTGAGAATCACTCCTCACTTTGGATGAGGTACGTTTCGTATGACTCTCTAACCTTCATTATTATATCTCTCACTTTCTACTCGCACTTGGATTGGTCAATTTTGCGGGCCGTATTCTACAGTACGGCCCGCTTGACTTCAGCTAGTTTTCTTTCCCGCGCGCCGGATTAACCTCAGAGATATTTTTTCCCATTAATTTAGAGAGATATATTTTTCCCATTAATTTATGGCCCGCGCGCTTCGCGCTTGGGCCATAAATCAACGGGTAAAAACAAGGTCCGTAACTTACAGTGCGGACCTCGAACTCGGTTAGTAAGAGGTATTTACGCGGCAGCACTCTACTCGATTACGAAAGGAGACATGGCTGCCACGTTAGACTGGGACTTAGTATAACCTCAGGAGCAAACGGCACGCGTTCAGAGCGTAGGTTACTCTTGTGGTAAAATACTATTGGCTACTATTGTGGTAAAATATGTAAAATTCGGTTGTTTCAGTAATTTACGGAATCTATTAATTACTCTCGTTTCAGAATTCATGGTTAAGCGAGGAAAAATGAAGCGCAGTCCAGCACAGAGCTTTCCCCTTGTGCGCAGATTAATCGATTTGCGATTTAGCGGCAACGGCTACGATTTGCAAGCAAAACCGAGCGGTCTGCAATGCCCATGAGTGGAAACGCCCTTCGCCGCCGCACATTGTCCTAATGTGATCATTATTTCTCTGCTACTTTCCGCTTTTTCTGTCTGCCCTGATTGTTGTTTCAAGAGCATGACCCCCGTAAGTAAGTTTCTAAAGTCTAAGATGGAGAAAATGTTTACAATCGCAAACACACGCGCACACAGCGCAAAAACGGAGGTTGCCGGCGTGTGCAGTTTATTGTCGAAAGCAGATCTTTTATATGCGGCACGATGCAACTATATATTAAACACCAGTTTGCCGCCGGGTTCTTTGAAAATGATTTGCACAACCGCCGATAAAGAATCACAAACTCTCCTTTATTCGCCTGGAGATGGGATTTTTTTGTGTGTGTGTACTGTGTGTGTGCAGTTCCACAATTTGTTTGTGGTATCCGTGGGGAAAGTAAGAAAACGTGGTTTATTTGTCTGTAGAGTTAAGTACTAAGTGAACTCTTCACCAACTATATATTATGTCCATCAGGCTCTCAATTGGTTTCATGTACGGTGCAAATTCTATTCTGCATGCATGCGTCTTCTGCCTCAGAAATTTCGGTCAAACTGCGATTTCAATTTGCTGCGCATGCACTGAATTGCAAGAACTCGAGGAAAATTCGGGTTTTTTTTTTCTACTTTGCATGTCAATTAATATGGCTCCTAGTTTTAACTGCAAAACAGCTGGTCGAATGCGAGGAGGACGAACGCGAATTCGCGCCTTCAGAAAAAGAAAATAAAAACCGACTGTTTTTGCAATCTAGGGCTCCTTAGAAGATACATATTCAAGACTTCAACGGGGTTTGAACCCGTGACCTCGCGATAGCAGTGCGATGCTTTACCAACTGAGCTATGAAGCCACTGACGTTGGGAGCAGGTCAATTATGGGTTCATATGTTCTCGTGAAAGAAATGAGGGTTTCATTTCATTTCCGCACTTCATATGTGATTTATTTCATATATCATTCACAAGTTCAAATTCGTTGCGAGCGCACGAGATTTAGTTATGCCTAGACTGCTCGCTGTTCCTTTCTAGTTGGTGGGGAGCTCACGCCAATGACGCGATGAGGCTCGAAACCTGAAGTGAATGCGCTGACTGGCTTCAGTCTCACCGCACTGTTGCTCACCGCGTTGTTTATGGGTTGCGCTTTTCGACTATCCAAAAGGGACTGCCAGTAGCCTTGTTATGTCCACCATCCTAGGCAATTAATCCGACATTTAGAATCCTACAACTCGCAAAACTTGTCAATAATGATAGGTCAGAGGAATTGACGATAGACATGCATGCGAACGAAGTAGCAAAAACTAAAGCGTTTCGGCACTACACTAAAAGCGTTTAAAAATACTTTAGACTCCACTAAATGCGACCAAAGCGTTACGGAACTGCGTGAAATGGGCCGTTCACGAAGCCCAAATCACTAGGAGCGCAAAATGAGAACGCTGAGTTAAATCAATGTTGATACGGCTCGTATAATCAGCGCGCCATAACCGAGGATTTAATTGATGACAGTATACCAGAAATGGTATAATGGTAACTGGTATTAAGTCCGTGAGAGCTGATAGGAAAGAAAGTGAATCTGAGAGTACAAGGGTTGAAGAAACAGAGAGGAAGTGAAGAGCGGGAAAGCAGGAGCTCTCTTCGCCTTCCGCTTGCGTTTTCACAGCATAAAGTGCGACACATATGACGACCGAGTAAGATGAACAATTGTCTTTAATAGATCTCTCATTATAAAAGTGAGTAATCGTACTGTTTTATAGTAATCATAACAGAACAAAACATGAACACATTATCCCAGTTGACAGTAGTCCAGGAACTGGCGGCAAAAATCCTAAAAAAATTTGACAAATAAAATCTCCCGATAAACAATGGTAAAAAGCCACTTTCATCAAGCGACTCGCATTGATATCAAGAACTGGACTTTAAAAAGAACTCTACGGGCCACCTCGTCTCTGGGTAAAGGCTTCCCTCCAAATTCGTGCATTCGCCAGTTTATCTTGTCCTTTTCGTTAGGTACTTAGTAGGAGATCAATGAAGGTCCCTCACCTTATATTTTGTGTAGGAGATTGGATTGTACCCCATGTCCTACCGCTACCCCAATTCGACTCTTCGCTTACCCCGGTCAAATAAAATCGTTTCTCTTCCCTGATTTTTCTCTAAGGAAAGCTGCACCAGGGTAGTGCGAATGTACATGTCATCTGCCTGGACAAACACTGGCCACTTGTCAACTGAAAGTAACGATGCAAAATTAACTAAAGGGTTGTCTGAAAGAGTACAGTGCGGTCATTCACTGCAGTGAGAGAAGAAAACTCCCGCAAAAAGCGATGGGAGAGCTTAGGACGTTCCGCATTGAAGCGTCCACAGCTTTTTAAAGGTACGGGTATGAACACCGTAGAGATTTATCAAACAGATGCTTTCAAAAACTTGCACACAAAAATAAAAATTTACAAGCGAAACGCGTTCATTTCAAAAGCGAAGTTTTGCCTTGCTTGTGTTGACTTCTGGGGTAAAAATTAATCAATGCAAAACAGAACAAATTAAAACTGCTTTAACCCCGAGATTTTTTGTCAGTCTCTGGTAAAAAAAAGTCTTAATTCTTCTCTGAGTTACTTTACACAATGCAGTACGCCTTTATAAATTAACCTGTTCATAACAATCCAGAATAATTTCGCTTTAAATCTCACATGAACTCGAACTTTTCTCAAAGTTCTTTGCATCGACACTAACAGCTTTCACTTTCCAGAAAAGTCATCGACTTTTCAAACCTTTTCTAGAAGCAAATGATTCCTGAATTGTCGCTTTATCCTTCATTCTCTCACGGAGAGAATAACCGCGGAGTGCTCAGACTACGAGGTGTCCCTTATTTTCTTTGGGATAGCAAAGCGAGCGAACACGCAAGCGCGTGCTAATTGCTTCCCACGTCGCGTTTCCTCGCAGAAGCGCGCGCGCTCGCGTGTTCGCTCGGTTTACCATTCCTGAGAAAAATAAGGGACTACTCGTAGTCTACGGCATCCTTGTCAAAGCACGATAATGTCATCTTCGCCGCCATGTTCGGGTTCATCGGACACCCTCGCTCTCTTCACACTCTTCAAGTCTTGCTGCTCTTCCACTTCCGGTTGCGTTTCTTCCGCTTTTCTCTTTCGTGACGGTGCGGGTTCATCCACTACCATGACTTCCTCATTCTCCCCTAGAATTATACGAATATTAAAACATCAAATATGGAAGGAATCGTACGAGAGCCAGATTCAGATAACCGGAGTGAAAGTAATAAACTGAAGGGCGAAAGCCGGCTGGGTGCGATATAATTTTGCCAATTTCTCGACTTCATGACTAATTTTCTGCATATTTGGGTCTCCCAGGGAAGAAAGTTAGTATGAAAGGCACAAATAAAACTTTCCCCGAGAGTTTATGTTATTAAGTTTTAAGTGGCTAGGTGAGGTCATGGGTATTATTGTGTCTCGGGGTCAAAATTCAGCTTCTGTTGATCAAAACTAAGCACATTTCTTATGCACAAAATGGCCTAAGAACTCCACAACGAGACATGAAGTAATTTCTTGTAAACAGAACAAAACAACAACAACAACAACAACAACAACAACAGCAACAGCCGACTAATAAAAGGTCTGGCTTAACACAAAGGTAAACTTAAAAACAAATTGACCCGACTTTTTTTAAGTTGCAGTCCGTTTTCCTCCCAAAAATATCCCTTACCAAAGGCAGCTATTCAAAGTCTCAATGCACTAGTAGAGTAGTTTGATCATGACAATGAGGAATGAGGAAAACAACTGAGTGAACTAACACAATAAACAACGCATTCACACATACACAAGTACTCGCGCTCCAATCTATAATCACTACAATGTTCTAGAAACAAACTCACCAGTCTCAGCTTTGCTTCCTTTCTCCTCTGGTGCTGTTGAAGGGCCGGGCTGAGGACTCAGAGGTCTGGGTGCGGGTATATCTCCTTCCACTTCAAATTCTGCATCGCTTTCTAAATTCTCTCTGCAACCAATTAACGTAATAGAACGCTTTTCAATTGAGTGTCGTGAAACCAAAACCAAAGCAATTACTCTGACCAATCACAACAGAAGTAAGCAGTGCAATGAACCAATCAGAATACGAAGCAATTACATGTAGCCGGTGCAAAGCGCGGGAAAATACGCGAGTGCACACAATTGGTTTTGGTTTTGTTTTTCATTGGTTAAGAAAATGGCGCGAATTTTCCTGGCCAATCACAGAGCAAAGCAATGCAAAACCAAAGCAAAACATGAATTACTTTCAACACTCAATTGAAAACCGCTCTAACCAATTAACGTAATTGATGTGAGTAAGTGAGGAAGGGGGATTCCCCATTTACCACGTTAACACCATACAGCTGTACTTCTGGATAATGGATTTCACTGAGAGACGGCAAAATTGCAACTGAACCTACATATTTTAAAACACCTCACTGTTTGGAGGCAGCTAGAGAGATGGAACTGAACTAGTTAGTAGAGCTTAAGAGTACTTTAACAAAGCTTTCTATACTGTATAATCTATCACTACAAAGACAAAGGGATCTAACCAAACTAAAGATCCTTAACCACTAGAGCATTGCCTTCACCAAGAAAATGACTCATTTTTGACACCTTACCTGTGTTTGATGTTGAGAATAAGCTGGTAGTTTTGAAGGAAATCATCGGCTTTCAACCTGGTGCCATTTTCGACATGAACCTCACTGAGTGTTTTAGGTAAATTCTCTACAAAGATTGAAATAAACCATTTGAGACATTTGTTAATTTGGTGGCTTGCACTCAAATGAATGGATATGATAATGAAAATAACGTGCAACTAACCCTCTGTTTCTCCTTCTTCACTGGATATCAGGATACTGCCTGGGAACAAGGAAAGATTCTTAGTAACCAAAAAGTAAGTTTGAAATTAGATGCTGAGAGTGGGGTTTCCATGAAGAGGGCCATCAAAGTTCACAGAGCGAGTCATCTAATGACAGTGTATTGTTTTAGCACAGACCAAGTGAATGATCCATTTATTTTTAAAGAAATTCAGTACTAGTGTTTTACTTTCCAAGCTTGTTTGTTTTGGGGAAATTTCTTTGCACACAGTCTGATTGCAAGTACAGTATAAAATAATGGTCACTAGGTTATGTCATGTGTAACTATGCTTGTGAGCTACAGTGTATGGGCCTCTACAATTTGTAAGAAATTTCTGGTACGTTTTCAGACTGGAAAAGCATATATTAATTATTTTGGAGTGAATCAATCAAACAATCAACTGACTAATTGAATCAATGAAACATTATTCAGTCAACCAGTCATCCATCAGACAAATCACTCAAATGATCAACTTGTGAATCTTTGTATACAATGCATTGTCTCTTTAGGTCTACATGGCAAGCTTTTGCCTAAAGAGAAGGGGGAAAAGATGACAAAGCCAAATGCAATGACCAAAAAAGTAGAGAAGACCACAGACTTAATTCTGAGCTGGAGAACAGTGCAAACCGTCTTTGAATGTGGTGTTTTCTCAAAATAGATATCACAATATTAATTTTTATAATATTTATTCCAGATAGGGGGAAAAGACAGAAAACTGGAAAAAAAGAAAGAAAAAAGAAACAGAGGGAAAAGCGAAAAAAACAAGGGAACTGGTAGAGCCTACCTTTACCATCCTCTATTTCTACATCGGGTGCCACCATTCCAAACCTTTCCTTTAGTATCTACAGGAATTGAGAATTTCTTGAATTGAAACAGTTATAAGCAAATGTCATAATTCAACCAAGGCAATGCAATCAAAGCGGATGGGGGATTTAAATGCAAGCACAAGGAGCACCAGAAGCAACAGACACAGACTCACCTTATCTTCTAAAGTTTTGACTGTGAGGCTTTTTGTGTTTAAGAAAACTGTCACCTTGGAAAAAATATAAAGAACCAGTGTCAGAATCAGTCCCATAAAATTTGACACCAATCAAACAAGACTATTCAAATGTTCTTTTATAATTTTCGAATGTTTCTTATTACTGATGTCAGTTATAAAATTAATATAGTTTTTAACTCCACAAAGCATGTTGCTAAGAATTATTGTTGTCCTACAAATCGACTTTGGCATCTTTCAGTAAAATTCTTTTCAGAAAGCAGAACAGAGCTTTGTAACAATCCAATTATTCATAACCTTGCAATTAGAAATAGTAATGGCAATTAGTAATAGTAATGTTGTAATTTAGATTATATATAATTATATGTTTTTTAACTTTCTGTACCTGAATGAATTTTACGGTGCTTAAATAAAGATTACTTAGTTATGTACTAAACCCAGGAACAAAAGAACACCAGAGTAAAGCTAAACATGTGAGGACTTGAGAAAGAACAATTTTGATGAGCTGTAGTCTGATGCTCTAATATTCTCTGGTGATCTACTATTCTTGGTTTAAGTACAATAATTCCATTACAGCCTTCTGATTACAATAGAAATACTCCTGAGAAATAAACACTCTCAACTCATTTCTTCCTGGATGGACAATTTCATATATCATGCATGTCACATACATGTACATCTAACATGGCTCCATTCCTTGACTCTGCAAACAAAATCTTTTGAGTAATGACATTCAAATAAAAACTACAGAGCAGTATCTTTTGGCAGTAGTACCATTCCATGTTTCATTAATTCAGTTTGTTGGCAGAAAAAATGCAAATCTCTCATGCTTGTCAGCTAAGCTTGTTCCCTTCATTTCTTCACCTCAGGTTTTGTAGCACAGACATAACACTTTGGATTTGGAGGATCCAAATAACAAGGCACCAACAACCTCTTCCTTGGGTTGGGCTGACGGTTGAGATAGATCTACAAGGAGTAGAAAAAATGCAGCATTTCTCAATCACAACTCATTTAACAACTGAGCTATATATGGGCACAAGCAAGTCAATGCTACGGTTACTAAAAGTAGTTATGAATTTACATTCTTTATGGAACTTGTACAGTCAATAGAATGATACTAACTGTTTTACATTTGTCCAGCTTTCCATTCAGAATGTTAAGGGCCTGCATCACAATCACCCCAGAAATGATAGCGTTTGTTGTGGCAATGGCTGGGATAATATTTCCAGCCATAGCTGAATAAAACAAAGACACAAATTAATGTAGTTATTCAATCATAATTATAGTGACCCCAAGGGTAGGATTTCTTGATGAATTAGAGCACAACCAAGGTCATGTGGGCAATGGGGGTGTAAAGTATTGAAGGTAAAGCAAACATTATTTACACTCAGTTTAATTTTGAACCATAAGCTTGTGGGAGCATCTACATTTACAAAATATTTTAGACAAACATGACACGCTTTAAGAACATCAGCTGGTGGGAGGCTGACCTGTTGTTCAAAGTTCCACAGAGATTCAAGGCTAGCAACAAAAGACAAACCCTATCAGTTGAAGGGGAGAAAACTTGGACCCAGCAACTCCAGATAACAAGTCCAGTTCTCTAACCAGTAAGGAACATTAATTTGTATCAACTGGAATCTTTAGGAAAAATACGAATGGAGATTGAGAAAACTATCTATAATTGGTAAGGAGATGTCCACAGGAAGAAAGACTCAACTGGATCTCACTAAATCTCAATAAATCTTTTCCAATCTTTTTATGTGATAAGCACAAATTAATATTTGTTCTCAAACCTTTTACATCAAAACGACTTCTGAGTGGAATACTAAATATGTGCGCTCTGATATTTGCTGCACTCGTAACAAAGTCCATTGATGCTGGGTCATCCTGTGACATAAAGCAAACACACTGAATTAACAGTCACACCACAGGCTTGCCATCCCCACCCATCAGAACATTGAACAAAAGTCCCTGACATTTGCTATTCATGATCACAAAGTGACCGGTTCATTTCAAGATTGATTGACTATGCAGCAGATTATTCTTAAAGTGATTTCTGTTTATGTTCCCTTGCCAACGACTTTAGGATGAAAAATCTTCATATAAACCCAAAGGCAAATCCTGACCAGATAAACTCTCATTACTTGTCTCTGACTACAGTGTAAAAGCCAGAATTTAGAAATTCCCTGATATGATATAACATCCAAGTATTCCCAGAAGATGCCAATCCTGCTTGGATGTTAAATGCCATTATTCACTGTTTGGCTTGAACAAAGAGGATATGAAAAGTACCAGTAGTTCACTTCTATCACTTAATATAATTGAGGTTCTTCTAACACCATGGATCAATGTCCTCCCTAAACTTGTAAGCATTCCCCAAATAAGGCACTGAGTTCCAGTCAATACTTTCAGTAAAAACTGACTGTGTACTACACATATTTCATTGTTTAAACTGTCTGGTAAAGTCTCCCAGCCAGTTTTGTAAAATTATCCCTGAAAAGACCTGAAAGGGAGAGGATTAAGCATGCATGTATATGAATCAAACACTGACCTTATCCCATACAAGGTGTTCTCCTTTTGTTATTAACTGCTGCTTCAAAGTATCAACACTGAAATAAAGGAATGTACGTGTACACAGTATCAAAACATGGGGTTTAGAGTTAGTTAAACATAATGGCTAAGAAACTTTTTGCTGGGCAAACTTTGAATGCAATCTCTGCAAATTTAGAATAAAAGATTCTCACTTGTGTGTGCACGTTTACTTTGGTAAGTATGGAAGCCACATTTGCTTCTCAGAAGTGAAACCTTTCTGAAGGTATCCAAAAATGATTCCCATTTTTAAAGGCATATACCATTTCTCACTCAATCAACCAGCTTGATCACAAGCACAGTAAAGAAGAAGTGAACAACCAACCTTTGACTGAATATCCTAGTACACTCCTGTGGAGTCCACACCCTTTGGTCTTGTAACCCACTGTCTCCTTCTTTTTCTTCACCGTTACATTCTGCAATATTAATATTTGAGCTTGTAAAAAGCAATTTTATTTAATCGAGTATTAAAAATGAAAACTGGAAGCTTAGTGAGGAAATTTCAGATGGCATCTGCTACATGTATCCTTCATCAAAATGATTTGTGACAGGAATGCAGGAGACTGACCTCTACTAAGACAGAACTGGGGATGGGTAAAGACAGAATAAAGAGTGGTGGATACCAGCACCAGTATGATATCTTGAGTTTGTTCCCAGTTTCCATCTATCAGCTGTTTACAGCAGTGATCAGTATCCATCTCACCTGTTTGGATACTTTGCCAGTCCAGGGGTACAGGTGGCTTTCTCTTTCTCCATAGCTTGTCCATTGACAAAAGGTACTTAATGTCTTCATTAAACAACTAAAAACATCAGGAAAGTGATTATCAAGAGGTAGTTCAAAGCAACATGTCATGACATTGATTTATTACCCTGTATATGGTAACCTTCAAATTCCAGGAACACCACCGCAACTTGATAAGAAATGCATAGTAAAGGCATGAATTTGGTACTGGTTGACCAAGTGATTCTTAGAAATGAAATGAAATATTTGCCTGCAAATAGAATTTTTATGTCTTTTCCTCCTGTTTATTGGCTTTTATATCCTAGGAGGCCAGGGACGTGGGGAGGAGTTATTTGTAGTGAATCTAATCCCCTTTAAAGGCCCACATTCACCCAATAAACTTTGCAAGCATTTGTTTTTGTTTTGAAAAGGTTCTTTTGCTGAACCCTGCAATATGATTGGCTAGATATTGATGTGGATGGAGTTTTCCTATACAGAAATTGTACCCTGGCATGAAATGCATCTTGGGTGAATGTGGGCCTTTAAGGTTTGAAGATGGGACATGCGATCAGACAACCATGTAGTCATCATTCATACATCTTGATGGTGGTACAAGACACTTCTTTCATAACGTAGCTCAGGCAAGCAAGTGCTTAGAAGGGGTTCTACTATTATTTGGGGAAGGAGAAAAGGCATACGTTTCATGTATTACTAGATTACTCTTATTACTTCAAACATGGCCTTAAATTAAAAAAGCCATCCAGATTGCATGCCAATTGAGATGACAGAAGTGCAAAATTACTACATTACACTTTTGAATGTTGACAGGCTGAATAGTGGCCATTCATAAACAAATGAAAGACTATCACAGTTACATACATGTACATGTATGTAGTTGCAAAATAATACTCACTTTATTAAACAACTTAATAGCATCATAACCTATCTCCTCTGCCCATGTTCTTGTTGACGCCCTTTCTATCCCTCCAGCCACATCTTCTTTCTCTTTATTCTGCACTGCCTTTTCTCCAGCTTCTCCCACAGCCTCTGGGTCTTCTGTGTCTGGAGAAACCTCCTCATCAGCATCTGCCTCGCCGAATAGTTGGCTATGATTTAAGCAGCATCAATAAGAATGTTGCATCACGTACATTGTATGCAGTTCACTGCAAAGAAATTTTCTTCAGTTTCTTGAGATGTCATCTTTTTCATCATTATTCCTTCAACACCAAGTGTCGCATAGGACCTCCAAAGAGGTGTCCATGACCCACAAAGGCTCTTGGAGAGAGGTGTTCAGCCCATCACCCAGCCTCCACCCAACCCTGATGTGCATAAGGGCAGAACACAGCACTGGGAACTACATTCCAGCCAGCATGATCTTACCATTATTTCAAAACCCTTGTTTGTGATCTGGTCTGGGGTTTGAACCTGCACCCATTTGCTCAGCAGTGAGCAGTCCAGTGCTCTCAGCTCTTGACAAAATTAATGCCCCAGCAATAAACATTATAATTTTTGGCTTTTCATGTACAGTGTATATTGCCTAGTGGTGTCAACTTTCAGATGAAATTTCTCAAACAAAGCAGGTTTATGCTAAATCAAAACAGTATTTGATCAGTAGCCACAAATAATTAATTAATTTATTTATTTATTTTATTTTCCAGAGTGAAAAGGTTGAGCAAATTTCCTAAACTGAACAGAAAAGAAGAAAAAGACAGTACAGTGAAACCTTCCATAATCAGACACCCTTGGAATCAGCATAGGTTTCCACTCATGGGGGGTGTCTACTCACATTACAGGAGATGTCCTCCGTAAATTATAAGAGGTGTCCACATACAGTACCACTCAGAGATATGCGGAAAGTTCAAGAATGTTATGCTCATAAGTATATAAGCCGAATGGCGTAGCTTTAAGAAAGAATGTTTTGAGTTAGCAGTATTTTACAAGCTGTGAGAATTGGTGGAGGCTGTGTTTGAGTGTGACAAAGGTTGCGTGTTCATTTGGCGGAGGCAGTGTTAAATCAAGTATGACAGAGTTGCGTGTACATTTGGCAGAGGCTGTGTTTATACAGTGTGACGGAGGTTGAAGTGTAATTTACAAGCTTAGCGTGTGGCTTGTGGAGTTTTTTTTGTGTGCAGTATCCACTGCGTTCATTTTGGAATAAATAACTTTGTTGCTGTTCCGACAACCCTGCATTCTGTTTGGACTGCAAACTATCTTCCAGTTACATAACGAACTTGTAACATATGGGGCCTGTCGCTGGAGACTGGAATTGAAGGAATTGTTTGTTGTCTACTGTAACCAGGAAAGGATTGCACTTGTCAGGATGAAGAAAGAGAAGCAAGACGCCAAGAAAGAGAAATAAGAAAATTACAACAGGAAGCAGAGCTTTTACGACAAAAGGAGGCCGTAGAAGCCGCAAGGAGAAAACACGAGTTAGAACTTGCTAGGTTAGCAGCAACAAACGGTGACGGTCGTCCCGTGGAAAGAGATGAGAGGGCTAAAGCGCCGAAACTTCCAGCACTTGTGGATGGTAAAGATGATTTGGACACAGATACTGCCAAGTGGCATAAAACTGGCTGGGCATCGAAGCTCAGTGCTCTGTCGTCTGGACGAGCACTCGAAGTGTACTCATGTCTATCTGAAGAAGCAGCTAGAGATTATGACAGAGTAAAGATTGCGTTGATGAAGAGATATGATCTCACTGAAGACGGCTATCGTCGTAAGTTCGGAGCATCTAAAGCGGAAGTTGATGAAAGTCCTGATCAGTTTTTTGTGCGACTGGACAGATACCTGCTACGGTGGCTAGAACTTTCAGATACTGAGCAAACCTTTGATGGTCTATAGGACTTAATCATGAAAGAACAGTTTATTGACTCCTGCCCTAAAGATTTGGCCATTCACCAACAAGAAAGAGCACCTGAAACCCTAGCACAGATTGCGATGATTGCTGACCAGTACTTGGAGGCTCATGGTAAGCATTTGTTGAGCCCAGTGAGCAGAAAGCCGACAGTACAGCCTGAGAGGGATGAAGCCAAGAACACACAGTCCAATCCAACAGCTCTCCAGTGCTTAAGTGCAACACCCGTGGTCATAAAGCTGTCAACTGCCCAACCATAACAAAAAAGTGTTTTCTGTGTGGCAAGCAGGGATACGAAGCTAGAAACTGTCGATCAGTTGGACGAAGGTTGGGAGGACAAAGTAAGGATGGTAACACTGTGCAACGTGATCAAGTGAGCGCCAGTTGTCTAGTTCAGCTGCATGAGGTTAAACATACAGCAGAAGAAGTCAAGTCCTGCATCAAAGATGGTAAGCTGCTGTTAGCCTGTGGTAAGAAGATTCCATTGTTGAGCAGTGCCTGTGTTGAACCGTTGTCTGGAGTGAGAAGTAAAATGCCTGTCGTGAAAGGTAGAGTCGGAGAGAAGTCTGTTGATGTCCTGAGAGACACTGGCTGTAGTGGAATAGTGGTAAAGAAGGATCTTGTGTCTGAGGATCAATTCACCGGCAACTTTAAATGTTATGTTACTCATTGACAACACAGCAAGGAAAGTGCCCATTGCAAGGATTGATGTTGATACACCTTATTTCAAGGGCCAAGTGGAAGCGCAGTGTCTTCCTGATGCTGTTTATGATCTAATTATTGGCAATGTACCAGGCGCTAGAGCTGCTGACAACCCAGACCCAAGCTGGCAAGATCATCTGCAAAAGGCGTGCGCTGTAACCACGATAACTCAAGCTAAGAAAGCCACAGAACGTATCCCGTTGAAGGTACCAAGCACTAAAGAAAGCCCTGTTGTACATAGAGAAGAGCTCAAACAAATGCAACGTTCTGACGAGAGTTTACAGAAATATTGGAAGCAAGATGATGTAGTTGTGAGAGGCCAGGCTGAGAATTCATTCGAAGTGAAAGGTGGAGTTCTGTACCGTGTCTACAAGCACCCTTATGTGAACGGTGGTAAACTTTTGAGACAAGTCATGGTTCCTACGCAGTTAAGAAATCAAATAATGGAACTAGCTCAAGGATCAATCATGGGAGGTCACATTGGAATAAAGAAAACAGCTGATAAGATTCAAAGCGTCTTCTATTGGCCAGGTATTCAAGGGGACGTGACTCATTATTGCAAGTCCTGCGATGTATGTTAGAAGACAGTTAACAAGGGTTCCATATCGAAGGTTCCCCTGGAGAAGATGCCATTAACTGACAAGCCGTTCAAGAGAGTAGCAATCAACCTGGTTGGACCTATTGATCCCCTGAGCGAAGACGGTCATAGATATATATTGACATTAGTAGATTTTGCAACCCGTTATCGTGAAGCTGTCCCGCTCAAGAACATTGATAATGAGACTGTAGCCAAAGCGTTGGTCGATATCTTTAGTCGTTTGGGAGTGCCTGAAGAGATCTTGAGTGACCTCGGTACGCAGTTTGTGTCTGATTGTATGAAGGAAGTGACGTGACTATTGAGTATTAAACAGCTCACTACGACTCCTTATCATCCTATGTGTAATGGTCTGACAGAAAAGTTTTAATTAATGGAACTATGAAGAGTATGCTAAAGAGATTGTGCAGTGAACAGCCAAGATAGTGGCACCGCTATATCAACCCGTTATTGTTTGCATATCATGAAGTTCCTCAGGAGTCCACTGGTTTTTCGCCATTTGAGTTACTGTATGGAAGAGCTGTCAGAGGGCCAATGTTCATTCTTGAAGAGCTCTGGACGAAAGAGCTGGAGGAGCCTGAAGTGAAGAACAGCTACCAGTATGTGTTTGAGCTAAGCGAGAAGCTAGAAGATACCCTCAAGCTTGCGCACACTGAGCTTCAGGAAGCCCAACTTAAAGGCAAGCATTACTACGATCGCAAGACTAAAATCAGGAAGTTTGTACCAGGGGATAAAGTGTAAGTGCTGCTACCAACCGACCATAACAAGCTTCTGATGCAGTGGAAAGTCCATTTGAGGTTAGGGCTGTAGTAGGTTTCAATGATTATAAAGTGCGTGTCAAAGGAAAGGAGAGAGTTTACCATGCCAACCTACTGAAACAGTATTTTGAGCGAGAGAATCCTCTACCCGTAGGAGCAGTTGCTGTTGAAACGAACATTGACATTAGTAAGAATGACGATGTTAAAAGTGAAGTAGAAGAAGTTGATCCCGTAGATGATGTTGATTTTCTGGAAATTGATAGTTATGTCACTAAAGAGTCAGTCAAAGATGTGGCCACTGGAGATAACCTTACTGAAGGGCAAAGAGCAGAGTTTAAGGACTTAGCAACACAGTTTCAAAGCTTGTTCACAGAAGCTCCAGGTACAACAAGTTTGGCTCAGCACCATATTAAACTTACATCCAATCAACCAGTTAGATCAAGACCTTATCCAGTACCGTATAGCCTGAGAGAATCGCTGAAGAAGGATATACAGATATGATGAAGATGGGAGTTATAAGAGAATCAAGTTTGCCTTACGCTTCGCCTGTTGTGGTTGTTAAGAAAAAAGATAACACAAATCAGATATGCATGGACTATAGGAAGTTAAACAAGTTAACCGTATTTGATCCTGAACCCATGCCGACTGCCGAGCATTTATTCCAGAAGTTGAGGGGTGATAGGTATTTTACGAGAAGTGATTTGAGCAAGGGCTACTGGCAAATTTCTATTCCTGAGGAGGACATACCGAAGACTGCTTTTGTGACGCCTGACGGATCTTACGAATTCCTGAAGATGCCGTTTGGTATGATCAACTCGACAGCGACCTTAAAGAGAGCTATGAAGAAGTTATCGCATGGAGTGGACAACATTGAATTTTACTGGGATGACATTTTGGTTCACACCCGTACGTGGGAAGAACACATCAAGATGCTTCGAGAGTTGTTTACACGATTATTAGCAGCTGGAATGACCATAAGACCGACCAAATGTCTTTTTGGAGCTAATACTGTTGATTTTCTCGGACACCGTTTGGAGGAAGGGTTAATTGGCCTTCATGAAGACAACATGTCGAAGATCAGAGATGCTCCAAGACCAACTACCAAGAAGCAGATAAGATCGTTCATGGGTTTGGCTGGATATTACAGAGATTTTATCCCTAATTTCGCAGCTTCAGCTGCCCTGCTGTTGGACCTCCCGTGTAAAGGTCAACCTAACAAAGTCGAATGGGGCGAAGCACAAGAGAAAGCCTATCAGAGTATCAAGGCCCTCCTAACAAGGGATCCAATCCTACAGCTGCCAGATCCCGAGAAAACTTATTTTTTACGGACCGACGCATCCGACAATGGCATTGGTGCTGTATTAATGCAAGAACATGATGGCAAGCTATTCCCTGTTTGCTATGGAAGCAAGAAATTGTCAAGTGCAGAGCGTAATTATTCAACTATCGAGAAAGAGTGTCTAGCCATTGTGTGGGGATTCAAAAGGTTTCACCTCTATTTGTATGGAGTTCGCTTTGTGCTACAAACCAATCATGAGCCACTGAAGTATATGAACAGTGCGAAGTTCACTAATGGACGCCTAATGCAGTGGGCTATGTTTCTTCAGAGTTATAACTTAAGAGTGGAGGCTATCAAGGGATCTGAGAATGTGGGAGCAGATTATCTGAGCAGAGTTGAGGAATAACTTAAGAGACATTGGACTACCTCCTCTCTTCTTACTATTTAACTAATTTTTCGTTGTGCGTAGAAATTTAAGAAATTTCTTCTCAAGAGGGGGTTATGTTACGAAAAATTGTTGCGTGACTAGGACCTTCGTGAATATTTAATTAGTTGCATCAGCAGTTTTTTAAGCCCTTTATGTATGATGCTGTAAATAGTTTAAAATTGTAATGTTACTATATTTAGTAGAGCCAGAAAGTTCTAGAATGTTGTGCTCATAAGTATATAAGCCGAATGGCGTAGCT
>JAEMWC010000129.1:757500-800000 GCA_016490735.1 Pachyseris speciosa
GCTTACTATGCTGAAAGCCCCATTTAGAAATGAAAACCAACGGAAAATGCACTGTTTGCAAGATACTCAGCTCATTGAAAACGGACTGACTTCCCGTGATGCCGATTTCCCACTCTTAGATGAATTCTCCGTAATGTTTCTGTTCTGAAGTGAAAATTTTCCCACTGCAGCCGAGCGAATATTCATTTCCAGTCCTCGCGAGAACTCTTCAAGGAGACAGCGCCCTCTGTGATTGCATTGAATTGTGGGCATAAAAATAGCCTTTCGAGCGTGGGCAACACATCTTCAAACATCCACTTTTTTTCACCTAAGTCAAAAAAACAACTCTCCTTTCTGAATTTCTAGCATGGCAACCTTTAGCAAATGGGCCAAGACTCTCAACTGCGGGCCGCTTTTAAGACAAGAGTTGCTTTCAGACTGTCCCGCCTGGCTCAGTACTCTGTACTGCAAGACACTGCTTTGTTCCGGGAGTCAACTTAAATCTCTTTGCGTTTGGCAAGCACTGAGAAATACCACTGGCTTCTTTGAGAGGTGTCTGACTTGCAGGTCTACAGACTTAAATGATGTCTGTTTGACCACCAGGCTGGCGAGTTTCGATTAAATTTAGCTAGCGATCAACAGCTCACAGCCACGTAAGTTTCCTATCAATAAAACTTAAATCGATGTTTTAACCGCCAAACATATAGTGTACGTCACACTATCAAACAATCCTTTCAACCCATCAATCATTTCACATGCTTTTCATGTAATTCAATTCGCGCATGAATATTAACATGCAAGGGAATGAGCTGACTTGGGTTTTTTTGTATACGTTATTCCTTGAAAACGAAGAGGAAATTGAGAAGAAAGATTGATTTGAAATGAAAGTAAATATTGTCACATTACTCCTACATTTGTGGATTTACATTGGCTGCCTGTGAAGTTTAGAATTGAATTTAAAATTTTACTGATTGTTTTTAAGATTTTTAGGGGCCTAGCACCTTCGTATTTAAGCTTTTTAATTATTTCTAAGCCTGTGTCTAAATATAACTTAAGAAGTTCGAGCGACAGTACCTTGCTTAGTTATCCAAATGTTAAGCCCAAGGCTACTCTCGGTGAATGGGCCTTTGTGTTTGCCACACCTAAGTTATGGAATGCTCTGCCGAGATATATCAGGGAATCCACTTCTATTGACACTTTTAAGAGAAAGTTGAAGACTCACCTTTTTAAAAAGGCATTTTGTACCACTTAGATTATAAGATCATATTTTTTTAGCTTAGACTACATGTATTTTTTAAATTTTAGCCATAAGATTTTTATTCTATATATCATTGTTATTTTATTATTATTATTATTAGTAGTAGTAGTAGTAGTAGTAGTAGTATGGCGCATTTGAATATATTTAATATATAGATACTTGCGCCTTATAAGTTTTTAAATTAAAAATTAAAAAAATTAGGAAGTCAGCGAAAACAAGTACAGGGCAATGTTTCTTAAGGTATTTGCCCCGGCAAAATTAACATGTTTTATTTTTCACCCATGCTTTGCTATCTTGTTCGTTGGTGCCCCTATTTTGCAGAAAGAGAGATTTTTTGACAAAATACCTTTGAGGAGATGAGAACTCCGAAGCTATAATTCGTGCATTTACCGGAAGTCGAAAATGTTTTCGAGTGGAGGATTGGGTCCGTTGCTAGGCTGTACATTCATTTTTCTGTTTTTTCGCTGACTCTTGTGTACATTTAGCATCTTTAAAGGCTTGTTTATATCTTTAGCGTGCTATTTATCTTCTTAGATGCCATATTTGATCAGAAACTTGTCCGTAGTCTTCTGGGGCTACAATTTGACAAAACCGGAAGTCTGGGATGAGTACCCACCTAGCAACGGGTAAACACAACAAAACCTCATGGTTTCAATGAATCTGCAGGCTGTATCAGCAGCGGAAATTCATTCAAAATGGCGGAATCGAATGTGAAAGGTTTACATCTCTTTCATCTCCTCAAAACAACTGATTTTGCAGGGTTTTTGACGAGATTTTTCACACATTGGACTGGAATTTCGATTTCTTGCTTAATGAAGACCCAGGGAAAATGAAATAACTCAAAAAATACTTTGTTTAATGCGGAGATATTTGGCAAGAATGTTCATCACTCGTAGACGAACCAATGTAGTTTCAGGCCCCATCGGTGAGTTTGTCTTCGTCTTGAAAAAAATTATTGCATGCGGTGAATTAATCTAAAAGTAACATTGTTCGTTTTTAACAGGAATATTTCATTTCAGACTGGGCCCGAAACTAGATCAATGCAACATGTAATACTGAAAGCGAATTCAATGTAATTTTGCCATAATTTCAGATATGAGAAGGAAAAAACCAAAAGTTTGTGATTTCACTTCAGTTAATAATTAACCTGCCACGCACCATGGGGTACCTGAGCTGCCAAAATTCTGGCATAAATAGGTGCTTCATTGCATGGAGATTCCTCCAAACATATTTAAAATGATACAAATTCAGCATAAATATTTTATTTTATTTTTTGAAATGTGCCTAATTTAAGCAGGGCAGATACCTTAACTGGAATGAAGTCCACATGCCAAATTTCAGTTACTTTTGAGGACATCAAAAATCGACCAAAAACCGGGAGGACGTTCTTGCCCTGAGCCCTTCATTTATGCTAAGCAACAAATCTTTAAATAGTATAGCCATCAAAAAGCAAGCAAGAGGACCTGCAAGGGGAGGGGGGGGGGGGGGGGGGGAGGGAAGGGGGCTCCTGTGTCACTTGTCTGAATTTTTAAATCTTCCGGTGTTTGTGTTTAGATCGCTAATTCTCAACCTTAATGCCACTGTCGGAATTTTGCTATGTCTCTCGTCGGGATTTCATTTTATGTGCTGTCGCTACTTTTTGGGCCATGTTGCTTGTCGGAATTTACCCTGCCAGGGCCTCAATCAAGGGACCTTTAATCAGGAATACACAGACAAAGGGACATGCTGAATACCTTCTTAATAACAGTGGCCTGTCCAAGATACCCAGCAGTTCCACTCTCTACAAGGGGCACATCAGCTGCCAGACACATTCTGTTCACATGGTTTCTTGCAGCTGTTTCATTGTGAAATAAAGAAGTTGATGTCCACTTAAAATTTCTCTTTCTTTCACAGTTCAACTAGATGTCGCACTGTATTAGTAAGAAAAATGATAATTTCAAGTTCAAAACCACCTCACCTCTGTTGTCTAGAGCATTCATGACCACACTGAACTGTCTAAAATAGTCCACACCATACTCTGAGCTGTCAAAACAGGCATTGTTCAAATGCATGTAAATAAGTGGCAATAACCTTGGTCAAATCAACATCATTCTTTCCAGACTCCACGACTTACTTCTCATCAAAAAAGGGAAAAAAGGGTTCTTTGCTTCCCAAAGATGATAATCATACACCACAAATAAACCAAAGTTGTTCCTTACCTCATCACATTGTCATGACGAGCCACGATTTTTGCGTCAGGATTGAATCGTAGAGCACTCTCGCGGGAAACCTAACAGCAAGACACATACGGTGTAACATCTTTCAATTAAGCTGAAACATCTTTCATCCATTTTAAACTTCTCTGGAAGACAAGTACATTCATCTTGGCAAAGCAAAGAGGTTAAAACAAATTACCAGTAGCTGTACCTGAGCTTTGGACTTTCCAACATGTCTCTTTTGAAATAAGAATTGTCGATTTAAGTTGCTGACATCAATGGTATCCAAGTCAATCTAACAGAATATATTAGGAAGAAATTATTGATTGGCTACGTCATTTCTACAAAATTGAATAACACGTAGACCCATCTACATGCATACATTTTCCACCATTTTTCGGGACCATTTTTTTTTTCAATCTGTTTGGGACCATTCATCTACACAAATACAACGTTCTATTAATCAATGAACAAAAGATTTTCGGAAGTTGGTAACAACAGTTAGACCTGGGCCTTGAGGGCCTGGCCCAAATTTTATTTTTTATATATAATTATATACTGTTAAAATATTGATAAAGTTTAAGGTGGGACTTAACCTGAACACCGTTTTTGCATCACTTAACATGGAATTGACATTAATACAGTATCTCATTCACATTTCAAGCAATCAAAAATCCCTATGCTCATCTCACAATCACAAAGCCAACTGTAGCCACACATTTAGGTCAGCGGAAAAGTCAAATATACACACGCATTGTCGGAATTAAAAATATTATGGGATATGTTTTGATCACAGCTCGTGAAACTTTGGTTTCCATGTGATCGCAGGATCACAATGCATATTGATCAGACTATCACAGACAATCAATCACAGAAGACTAGAACCATGTTCTATCTTCTACAATCGATACAAAACATAGCTTCGAGTAAATAATTTATATGGAATCAACAAAGGAAATGTGCCTTTTGATATAAAGCTACGGCTGCAAACAACAGTTAGCAGCAAATTAAAAGTTTCGTTATTTACCACAGTCGTTATAAACAAAACCTGATCTACAAACTGTATGGCCAAAGCAGTTGGGGAAATGACAAAACAGAAAAAAAAATTATTGCTAAGATCAATCAATCTGTACTATTTACCCATTCAAGTGACCATTAACCATTACATAAAACACACCCAACATTTTTTTCATCTCAGCAAGTGCTGCTTGCCCGTTGAGCAACTCATGATAAAAACATACCAGCCCGACAGGTCACTCCACTAGCCCCAGGCTATCAGACAGCACTTTTGTTGCGCCCTGAAAACTTTATCCATACTGATAGCTCATGCAGGATTGGTCACTGGAAACTCTAATGAGGGGGGCCAAGCCACAAAACCCTCATAAGAGGGGAAGAGATCAACACAATGGTACAGTAAAAGAAATTTCTGCCCCAGTGTTGCCACTGCATGGGAGATTGAATATAGGTTTGTGTGACCTGGATATACTGTTTTTGTTTTCATTCTTACGTAGTGAGTATAATTTGCATTGCAACATCACAGCATGATACATGTACAACTGTAAGCTGTCTACCAATCCCGCTTTTACCGTCGATTTTTAGCTCAAACTTAGTCTGAGCTTGTGTTTTGTTTTATAGATGTATGATCTGATGCCCTGACATGTGGATGTAAATAACAAAAGAAGAGAAATTTAACAAAAATGAATTGAAATCAAAGGAATGTGAGAGAATTTTGCGCACGTGTTATTGCGCACGTTTTTCTCGCGCCGGCATGTCAGATCGATCTATAAGCTTACCATCGTTCCGCACATAAATAACATGGATTTACCTACCACTTCTATGTCCTTAAAACCAGTCAAAACCAAATTTTTCAGTAACTCGCAACCAATTCCGCCTGCACCAACAACTAGGACCTTGGAATTTTCCACACATCGAGACAAATCAGTTCCTAAAACATTACGATAAATCTCTGTTGTTCCCGCCATCGTCCCCGCCATCTTTGAATTTTCCACCTGCACATTTACTGGTCAGCGGTATCGTTTTACAAAGGACATTTGTTCATTTGAGGGTAGGGGATGGGCAATCAGTTGCAGATACATTTTTTCTTCTTTTAGTTTTTCGAATCCGTTATTGTAAATTCTATCTACATTAAGATGCCACTAAAATTTCTGTTACACTTGTCTTTCTATGACTAAATTGTTTTTAATTGAATGGACTTTTATAAAAAGCAAAAACTTATTAGTACCTCCCCGACAAGTAAATTTTGAACCTAGCCAAAACTGTTTTCATTGGTTACTTCATGTTTTGGCGCTTGATTCGTCTTTCCACGAACAACAGTCGAAACAACATGGCGGATGATTCCCGCCGGAAAGATTTGTTGAAGTTGTTCAACAAGTTTAAGAAAGAAGAGCTACTTCGTGGACTTATTGAACGCGGGATTTTGAAGGAGGAATGTCTTGACACAGAAGGGACGAAGAAAGCGTTCGTCAATCGAATTTTAAAGAGCTGTTTTCATGGCGAAGTCACAACAGAGCAAGTGGCCCTCATGGATTTACTTTGTAAGCTCAATTTCTTTTAATCTCTGGACTTTTTCCAATTCATTTTCTTCTTGTTTTATTAAGAGGAAAGATTAGGTAGGTTAGATCGCCTTTTACTGCCGTAAACAATTCCGGGTTAGGGGCCGCGGGGAGGGAAGGGGCGGGGTGGGGGGGGGGGGGGGGTGGGGGCACAGGGGGAATAAAATTATTCAAAACTATTATTTTGTAAGACATACTTATTTTGATTTTTAAAAATGTTTCAATTTATAGGCTTGAGCGAAATTTGCTTTTCCATTTTCAAGGATGGGAGGGGGGGGGGGGGGGGGGGGGAGGTGGACAGTGGGGCTAGAACCTCCTGCTTCCCATACCCTGCTCTCCTGCTTCCTGTACTTTTATCTCCCGACTCCTGCCCTTTTTTGTTCTGCTCCCATCCCCTGTAAATTATGAGACTCAGAACACATCCCAATCATTTAGCAATGCAATTCTTAAGCATTTCCTTTGTTTTTCAATATGGTCTCAGTTTAATGAAGTTTTGACTTTATCTTGTTAGAGTTTTACCATTTCAGTCCTTTTTCATGTCAGATTATTTTGCTTCTGATATCCGTTTTCAGTGACAATGGTCTTAAAAGTTCTAATTAATATGCAGTTCTGAATTGTCCCGTGTTCTGATAAAGTTAGATAGTGATTTGATACGCATTTCCAGGAACCAGTCCGGCATTTGTTGGGATCATGCAATTAAAATATGGAAATAGAATATGACGAACTTGTAGCCAAACATCACAGGCATATTTCTGATATTCTTGATTACTGATTGGCAAATCTAAGTACATTAAAAGAAGTCTTCCACGTGCTGAGGTGGCCGCACTGATCTCCTTCTGTTCCAAAAGGTTGTTAGACCTGTTACTGTAAGTCTGTCTCCTCTTCCGAGTCGGTAATGATTAATTTTGTGATTTTGTCTACTGATGGACCTTTCCATGGTTTTGTCAACTTTTGACTTTGACCAGGGAGCAAAAATCTATTGACACTGCTAGAAACAGCACCTAAAACGTAATACAATGGCCAGGTTTGAGAGTCACATCTTGCAAAATAGTGAAATAGTGGTTCTACAAAGTTGGGAAATTTTACAGACATGTAACAGAGTATGCTAGGAGGACACAACCTGTCCTACAGCATACCATTTTGTAAAATTTCCCGACTTTGCAAAGCTACATGTATAACTTTGCGATTTTGAAAGATATGACTCCAAAACTTAGTTTTTTTAACAAATTTTAAGGTGCTTTTTCCAGCAGTGTCGACAGATTTTCATTACATGGCCAATATCAAAAGTTGAAAAAACCGTAGAAAGGTGTATACATCAGATTCCATATCACATTCACCTCGGCAGTCTGAAAGAATCTTGCAGAACATTTCCTCAGTAAGTTGCAAGCAGCTACATGTATCACATAGTCTTCCATGTACAGACCTTTCAGTGCAAGACCTACATGTAATAAAATGGTCATGAGATTTGAGATACTTCTAACCAAGTCGTGCACTTGACCTTGCTCGTCTTGCTCAAGACAGTTTACGCAACACAAGGGTTAGTCATGTGCACTCATGACTTTTATGACCTATGCAGTGACCACCGTAAAAGGGTTTAAAATTTCACAGAAAGTAAGCCTGTTTTTCAGCCCATGCGCAAATTTTCATTTTTTTGCTTACTTAGAAGCTAAATTTAAGTCAAATGAGATTTTGGGTGATTGTTTTCGTAAGTATTCTAGCGTATTAATAAATGACAAAAATTAGCATTTTGCATTTCTCTCCAGAACTCTTGCTTCCTGACCTCTCCTCTCCCACCACCTGTACCCCTCCTGCTCCCCTGTCCCCCTCCATAAGGATGTCCAAGCCAAAAAACTATATAAACAAAAATCTGTATGGAGGGATTTACACATTTTTATTGAACAGATCTCATCATCATAAATTTTCTGCATTTTCAGATTACCAGACCCACCCAAATTGCAAGAAATGGACTGTCTATAAGCTTGCAGGCTTTGGTAAGTAGGCAATCTACAGCTACGAGAGGAGAATGACAAGGGTGCCAGTTTATTTGAAGCATATGATTGATTGTTCCATGGCAACAAACTAAAACAATGTCTTGTATTATTTGTACAGAGCCTGAAAAAGGGTTGAATACATCTGACCCTGGGGCTTTTAAGTCCCAGTTAGAGTCCTCCTTGGGGCTTTACTTTAAAGTGGTAAGTGCCTAAATCATCTAGAATAATTATTTGAAATTGCCAGTTTGCATGTTTGTCTTGTATAAATTTACAGTCAGATACAGTGTTTGAATGGCATACAGACCAGCAATGTTAGGAACAATCTTAATTTCTCTATTTTTTAAACTATATTATTTTCTTGGAACAAAATATGTCCAAGTAAGTCACCATCAACTTTTTTTAATCACAGTTGTACATACATTTTGTAATATATGATGGAGAAATGACAGATATTCAGTGGCCTAAACAAATAAAGTAGGTCTCATAGCCTCCCAAAGTAAAGTAAGTTTCTGGACAAATTTATGCAGTGATCGGACTACTTCAGTTCAAAGAAACCTGAGAGTATTACCAATGTGACCCTCTAATAAAGCTTAAATCTAGCAACAATCATCACCAACCACCCTACGGTACTGCTTTATATATGGATCCATAGCCAGTCAACACCATAAACTGATGAAGACCAGCAGTTTAGTGGTTGAAACGTCATGATCCACATCTAAATCTCCCAAAAGCAAGAACAAAATTCAGTATATGATTTCAAGGCCCATCAGGATGGAATTCCATTCACAAAGATATGAAATCATCTTCATTGTCTTTGTTTTAAAAAAGAAAATGAAGTATCACTTTATCAAAGACTAAGTACTAGATATCTGTACTTCACTTTTTCTGGGTAAAACTTCTGTTTTGCAATAATGTAATTGTAGTCTATCTATTTGTGTGTATATTAATTTATGTTTGTATAGTTTCATGTCCCTGACCTAAACATGTAAAATATATTTTCTTTTAACTGGCTGCCTGGCATTTTTAACTCTCAGGTTATTTCAGGTAGCCAGCACCCCACTAGTTTGGTATAATATGGTAAATTCTTCTTCTTCTTTTTGTTCTTCTTCTTCTTCTTCTTCTTGTTGATGTTAAGGGACTAAAATAATCATGAGATAAACTATTAACTCGGCTATTGCTACTAGTCTAGAAGGGAAAAAAAGAAAGGTAACATGAAATACCAGTACACCATGCAATTGAAACAGAACCCCAGCTGACTGACTGCTTGCTACAGTGTATAAATTGACAATTCAACTTATTAATATTTATTTTTACTGTCATGGTTTACTTATTATGCACAAACAACAACAAATGAAAAACTTAAAATTAATATTTTTCAATTTTGTGATGCCACTGTCAAGGTAAGTACTAAAGTAACGTACTTGAACCATGTGGCTGTTAAATTTTAGTCGATGCTTTTTATACCTGCATAGTTTATTACTTTTTAATTAGCAGATACCTTGACAGTGTCATCACAACGACACCAAAATGTCTGGGGGTTTTTTCAGAAGTTTTTGTTTTGTTTTTACAAAACTTCCTTAGTTTATTATGTTTTTATTTAGGACATTTTCGTTCACCTGTGGAAAAACAGTCTTTGGACCCGACTGCACATTTGTGAAGGATCATCAAGTAGCTTGCTTGGCAACACTATATTCCTGATCTACTATCCTAATGCACAGTATATCTTCACATCCTCCATCAAGGCAGCTAACAAGCAGTACATCTTACAGGTAAAGAACTCTTTTTCTTAAAAATACAGGAGTGGATTGTTCTCAAGCTTTCTGAAACTGAGTTTAAATAGTTACAATGCAGCCTCAACAGGGTTTTTATTAATTTTTGGGGAGACCAAAAAATTAGTCACCCATAAAAAGGCTCAAAAACTAAAAATTAATATCTTGAAATTATTAGATGTATAAATCTCCAATAAAATCAATTGTAACACACTGAAACTTTAAATCTACACTGTATGCAGAAGATTGCTTATAATGAATGTTTTATCTTGAAGCCAAAACATTTTTGCTTCCAGTACTGGTATTAGAAATTTTTCCAGTCGAGAATGAAAAATCCAACTTCAGTTCTCTCTTCACTTGTTTATTTTTTTCAACATTCTCACCTTTATACATGTACCATTCATCAATCATTACATTGTATCTCCTTCATTTATCTGGAGAAGGGGTTATTGGAGAGGGGCAGGGCTTCATGGTGTTATTATGTTGTAGTAATCTTAATGTGTGTGGAACAGAGAATAAGCTGTAATACCCAAGTCAAGAATTAAATAAATTTAAACAAACATCAATGGTGAATCTCTTCAAAAGGCATTTTCTTAATTCATTCCTTTCCTCCTTTAAGACACTGTCATCCCTTCTTCACTGCCATACTCTAGAAGAAGTTAGGTTATCTGGAAGAGACATGTTTTCACTCAAGGAACTTGTCCTTAACAAGAGTAACCAGGTGAGTACCATAAAGATCACTTATTTTCACAGACACTTACCAGTAGCTGCATAAAATACCTGAAATCCTGCAAATTTTTTTGTAATCTTAAAGAAACAACTCAGAAAGACAAGGAACTTACAAAAATTAATGTTTTTATTCCTCTATTGTTCTATTAAACTCCAGTCAGTTGATGCTCTGATACTTCAATCAACTTTCATCTAACCTTTCCACAACTTTACTTAAAATGGATATCAATACTGCTGCCCCATTTACCATGAATTTGCCTCAAATTTTTGTAGTTTCACAACATGGTCTGACTGCTTCAAAGACCATACATGTAGTCTCACCTCCATTTTAATCCCCACCTCAGAAAATTTGAGGCAAATAACATCAGCTACCTAATATGAGGTTTGACTGAGCTGACCGCTAAAGCAATAGTTTTGACCAAAACTGTACGATGTAACTTGCCCCACAGTACAAGATGTGTAAGTGGTGTGGTTGATGTGTGCATACCATGCAGTGGCCAAAAGAATGATTATTATATGTCACATTCAGTTAACAAATGAACACTGACATCTGCATAGGGAGCTTTTAGCAAGTACAAACTAAACCAACCTGATGGCAACCCTCTCAGCAGAAAGAGAAAGAGAGAAAAAGGTAAGTTGAGAAATGTGCCCTTAAGAGATACACATGCTTTACTTTACTTTGAGGTGTTTTAATCATGAATTCAGTCATTTGTTCAGTTGCCTTGTGCTCAGTGTGCTTGAATCATGTTGAAGGTGGTCACCTTTTCTTTACTTCTCATTAAGATGAAAAAATGGAAATTCAGAGTCAGGAAATAAAAAGTGAGAATAAAGAACAGGAACTGAAAAGAAAACAGTTCACAGAGAATGCATTTGGCACCAACCCACAGCCTGTTCTGGAAAGGGTTGAATTCAAGGTATAATAATAATAATAATAATAATAATAATAATAATAATAATAATAATAATAATAATAATGATGATGATAGTAGTCCTCGCAAAGTACAGTAGGGATGCAGCTCAACAAGGTCAAACCAAAAGCAATACAAGGCACCTCTGGCACTACATAGTTCGCGTACGACTTTGGAGCACAGCCTACAGCCAGCTTAAATAAGCTGTATGCTGGTTTTGTTTAGAAAGGAAAACCTGAGTACCCAGAGAAAAACCCTCGGGGCAGGGTCAAGAACCAACACAAACTCAATCTACTCATGGCATCATCCAGGATTCGAACCTGGGCCTCTCTAGTGGGAGGCAAGTGCTCTCACCACTGCACCATCCCAGCTTCCAAATTTCAACAATCTGATTTTAGTCTAGAGATCAGATCACTTCCCATGAAAAACAGCAATTAATTTTCTTTGCCATTTGTTATGAAAGTATTGAACCCCTATTAATAATAAACCTGTAACACAACCAGACCAGCTAGAACTAACTGCACAAGAAAGTAAGTCAGAAACTAGAATTAAGTGTACAATAATGGTAAAAGTGTCTGATCTTTCAGATTTTTATTTAAAAATAAATGTTTAGTAGCTTTTTTGTTAAAATAGATCAGCCTTAGTTTTAGTAGAAGATGCATTAGTGAAAAGGTGGTCATCACTATCTGAACATAACATGAAGTGTAGTACTGTGATAATAAATTGTCACCTAAATCATTTTATTTCTCAAGATGCAAACAAGATTACGAAGTGGCAGTCAGCACTTTCCTCGGCTCAACAGACCAATCTCCTGCAGTGTCAAGTTTGAGGGATCAAGCATAATTGAAGGAATCAAGAATCTTGGAGCACAAAGTTTTGTCGAAGTACCATTGCCATCATATCTTGCTAATCTGCATTCTCTGTCCAAGAACACTTTTTTCTTGACAGAAAAGAAAACTACTGACTATGCAGCAGACAGCACTCAGCAGCATTGAAATATGTACTTTAATGTCTTATTTTAATAATGATTATTTAATATTTTTAAAAAGATAGAGGCAGGGTTGACTAATGGGTGAAAATCTGTGATACTTCACTCATGGGTGAAACTTTTTGTGGATTCAAACTTTTCAGTTGCTGCAGTGTTAACTTGCTTGCTCGCTTTTGAGCCGTAACTTAGGGCAGAGCTTTTGGCACTATTCTGCTTATTTCTCTCCTGGTTTAGAAATGAGAGAAGAAGTGGAATAAGTTTCTCCAAAAAATACATCAGTTCTGAAAACAGAATTTACCCTTGGCGGATGGAAGTAAAGTACAAAGAGTGCATAGAATAGTCTGGACTGAGCACCAGAACTTGACTTACTGTGCCACGTCACAGGCTTGGCAGGCTGCACACAATGTCCCGCAAATGTTTTCCCAAAGAAATGCTTTATTCTGCACATTCTGTTCACTCTCCTATTGGGCGCAGAATGAACAGAATATTATGCATTATTCCATTCATTCTACAAACAGAAAGGGTCCCAGAAAAACATGATTACTGCCTATTCTGAGTATTCCCATTCCGGAATGGTCCAAAAAATGCACCCTTACTTGGTATAAGGTTTAGTGACAGTCTTCCATAGAGTGCTAAAGTGTGACGTCACAAATATTAGAATTTTTGCGATGTTCAGAAACAGGAAGATGAAAGACGCTAACTTGCCAAAAATCAGCATTAAAAGGCAAATTGGCTCTGAGATATTAGCACCGTTATGCTCTGCTAACTCCATACAAATCAATCTAAATTTGACTCAGTTCATAATGTTAGGAACTGAGTAAAATTTAGAAGGATTTGTATGGAGTCAGCAGAGCATAACGGTGCTGATATCTCGCTCTCAAACTGTAAGAAAATGCTGATTTTTGGCAAGTAGGTCTTTTTGATCGTGTTCTTTCTGAATATCCGAACAAATCCCATAATTTCACAAATTTAGTTTTTATGACATCATCACTTTAGTACTCTATTTGAAGGGAATATTGAAGAGCAGATAGAACAACGTTGGAGGTGTGAAGTAAAAATTATGCAACAGATAAATTTTAACATTTTTATTTTTTTAGCCTGGACACAGGCTTTTCATTTTGGCAATTCAGGGAGGCTTTTTGCTTCGATTTTGTTTTCAAAGTGCACCCCAATTCTGTAGCTTTTGACTGTATGCCATTTAAAAGCAAAAGCAAAGCAAAAAACCTCTCTGAATTGCTCATTGAACAGCCTAGATATGCAGGCTGGATATTTTTCAGTTCTTATTATACATTATGCCTTGTTGTTATCAATTCCGAGCTTTTAGTTTTTACTTGACACATCTTTTGAATATTTTAAGTTCCAACTTCTGTAATTTATAAGAGTTATAATTAAAGTTGCTATATTTTTTTCATCAGCATGATAAATGCTAATATTGGAATACACATAGTTAAAATGTATGTTGGGGAATGGACAAATTGTCAACAAAAAGTGTCAAAGGTAAACAAGTTTTACTTCGATTTTGTAAAGAAAAATCAGATAAACAAAAATTCATTGATACTGCTTCAAAGAATGTCTTAAAATTAGTGAGATGATCAAGGCTGGCATTTGACATTTATATGGAAACAGGCAGTAGCAGTTTAGTTCATTTGCGACAACAACAACATTTGACAGACAAAAAGTACCCACCCAAAGGTAGCAAAGGCTAGTCAAGTCAGGTGGATCAAAAGGATGTTAAAAAACAGAAGGAAAATAATTTACACAAATTACAAAAATTAATTAAAAATAATTCACGACAAGTACAGATTACAACTGGATAAAGTACAAGCATACAAATGTCTGTAATATTCTCAGACTTACCGGTAACTTTATCTCCCTGACATGAATCTCAGATTTTGCCAGTTAGCTAATTGAGGTTTTTCCCACACCCTATTGACCAAACTAGTTCTAAAACCACATCCCATGGGATTATCCTCATATAAGCTTATGGTGAGGGGAGTATCTTGCCCCAAAATCATAATTTTAATGGCCAAGTGTTCACAAAAAGGGGCCCAAAAGTTGTGCACACACAGCTTTCAATGTGGTTATTTGGTGGTATTGTTTTGTTTTTTCTGATGTCAAACTACTACGTTTATCCCAAAAATTACAGAAATTTTATTTTTTTAACAGAGTTACTTCAGGTTTGGCATAAAACAACTGCAAAAGAGTGAAAGGAACATACATTGTATGTAAATAAATAAATTATATATATAGAGAGAGAAATAACTTTGACATAATTGGGAACACAACATGATGTGACAGTGCAAAATTAATGGTATATCCTAATGTAGTTTCAATCATAGCCTGCACAGCAGGCGTTTTTTGGTGTAGGAACGCTCATTTATACGAACGCTTGTTTCAAGGCTGTCATTTTGGATGCACAGCTAGTAAATAATAAAATTGTAGTAGTTGTCCTCTCTTTTGGAACTCTTTTTGGACTAGCCCCAAGCCTTTTTCAGCTTCATCATCCAAGATGGCAGCATAGCATAAATCATATCCTATATTGTATCCTTCATTGCTTGCCCACTCAAATATGCCTGCTGTATAGGCTATTTCAATCATTGCAGTAATCCCATATATGCTGCACTTTAGAAAAACCCGGTCTAATGGATCCAGCATCCATTTTAATTGTTTGTTAACTCCAGTAGGCAGGTACCCTTTCACCATTTTACTGAAGAAAATTGCACCTTGAGACATCCTGAAATTATGCTTCTGTCTAACTGTCCAATAAACATGCATTTCCTTGAGTTGTTTTGATCCATTTTCAACCATACAGCCATATACAGGCCACCTAGATGGTTGACTTCAGTCCAACAGTTTCATACACCCAAAGGTCCAGGAAATCAGCTTATTATGAGCAGATGTCATGGCTGCCCATAGCTATGTAAAGCCAGTAGTTGTCATCAGGAAAGATGACAAAAGTGTAAAAGTTCTCTCCACTAAGGAAGTGTCCATGTTCATTGTTTTTCCATGTGACAGGACAGTCAGTAAATCCCCACACATTCATTGTTATCCAGGGAACATCTCCTGACTTCAAAAGTTTCCTGTGAGATAGCAGTGAAATATAAGTTTAAAAATATTATTTCTAAAAGTTGATCTGCTGTTGTACACCCTGCATAAATTCTTTCCATGAGTTTAAATTATTTTCATTGTTGTATATTTTAATTTTGTGCTGTTTCAACAGATTTCATACACTGCAAACAGTCTTGCAGGGTACAAATTTTACTGAATCAAATTTTAATAAATAAATACAAAATTAATAAGATCTATGCCATTAATACATTTACATTAATTTTATGGTTATAAGTTTACTTACGTCTTACCTGGCTGCATGTAACATTGATAAAATGGAGCTGGTTGTTATTAGTCCAGTCCAGCGGCATGTTATGAGTTGTTTCAAGTCTTGTGATGGTTCAGGACATGCTAATTTGGATACAAAGTTGTCTGGTGATGCTTCAGAACTAAAGATTTAATTTTCAAAATCAGAAATAATATGACTGAACCATATATACCATACATGGAATTCCTAACTCTAGTTTAGGCCAAAATGTGTCTCACTCATTTTCTTCAATTAAAGTTTGTTTATAATTTGTTGTTGTTGTTCTTGTTGTTGTTATTATTATTATTATTATTATTATTATTATTATTATTATTATTATTATTATGGCAGTTTTAAAACTCCTGAATGCCAGGTCCTTACAAATACTGGGCGTGTAAACGTAGCCAGTATTATATCAAAATTTACAAATTTACATTAGATAGTATAAAGTTGTGTAAGTTAAATTAATACATTCTAATATTATGTAAAATTTACAAATTTACATTAAATAGGAATAAAATTGCTTAAAATAAGATTAATAAAATAAATCGTCTAATAATATCTGCCAAGTGCTAGTTGTGTACTGTCTCATTAGCAACCCATAGGTGTCCAAGTGGCTAGCACATCACTTTAATTGCTTTAACGATATGAAAAGTGTGGCTCAGGATGGCTTTCTGCATTCTATGCTTATTATTATTATATTATTATTATTATTATTATTATTATTATTATTATTATTAAAAAAAATCAAACCACATAATGAGGAAGAATAAAAGTAATTTTGTTTCTTTGATCTGAAGACAAAACAAAATCCACTGTAAATACATAATTTATAATTTATATAGGTATGTTCTACAGTTCACTCATGCCAAAGTGGCAGTCTTTGACCTTCTTGTTAACCCATTGACTACTAGCTGTTTTTACGTTTTCGGAGTGATTTTCCACCTATAAAAGATCCACAGCATTTCGTGACTCTTTATTTGAAACTACCATGGAAAAGTGGTGCTGTCCTAAGGCACTGGAAGCTCAAGGTTTCTAAAAACGTCCTTCTGACATAGCTATTTTTCATCCATGGAGCTACAAGAACGGCCCATGTTCGGTTTGCTTGCGATTTTTGCTAAGTTTACAGCCATTTTTCATCTTTAGTGGCTGCCTGATGAGCATCATTAAGTGTGACGGCAGCTAAGAGTCCACTTTCTCAAAGAATCGAGCAAGGTGATGTACTTTGTTGTCAAATTTGGCTTGTTACTTGACGAACTGGGAATTTGGCCGGTCAGACGGGCGATCCACCAGTGAAATGTAGAGCTTTAGTACCTTTGGGACTCCACTATTGATGAATTTCTCAACCTACCACCACATAGTTTGGAATTTGTGCGCACTGCAGATGACCACAAGCACGAATTTTTGGTGGTAGGTCGGAGTGGCTATGTGAAAGAATTGGGGGGAGGAACGGGCGCTGTCAAAAATTCTTGTTATTTCCCAGCATGCAATGCGGTCAAGATGTTGAAAATGGCGGGCAGGCCCGAATGCACTGGAACAAAAGTATCTACGCTCAGGAGAAGAATATGAACAAAAAAGTCATTTCTAAGCTAGAACAAGGACTGAATTTTGTTATGATGGTTGAAGTTTGGTTTTTTGACGATGATTTCTTTGAAAAACAAAGGCAAAAAGGGGCATTTTCGTCGTTTCTCATTGACGTTAAAAACAGTCAGTTTCGTTCTTGTCCAAACTCAAAAGGCCATATTTGGTAAAAATTGCTACGTTTCTTGCGTTTATTGGAAATCCAAATTTAAAGGACATTCCATTTTGTGCTCACAACTGACAGTTAAGGCAATATTCGTGCAATTGAGAAAGTTGCAATGTTTTGAAGCATGGCAGTCTTGTGCGGCCGGTGTAGGAGTCAATGGGTTAATAAGATGAAACAGTGATCAGAAGAACACTTTTGCTAATTTGGGGCACCATAACCAGTAGGTACCTATGTAGGTCAATAAATATACAGCTTAATGATAGCAGATTGCTTCCCTCTCATTGAAAAGTTCACACTGCTCAGCCCAGCCATTGAGCTGAACATTTCATTCATTGACTTAAAAGTCACTGACAATGATCACATCATCTTAGCAAAGAGAGAAAATTAGGATTGACATAAGATAGAAGAGTTATGTATAGTCTCTTACCAATCAATTCCACAAGCAATACAACCAAGCCACTCAAAAAATTCCACACAACTGCACACCTCACAATCCACCACAGGCATGTCATCATCAGTAAACCCTGACTTGCCAAAACTGATTACAGGGGCTTTTTGATGCTTCGGGACACTTTGTAAGTCTTCCTTGTTACATAGCTTATGGCTGTTGTAAGAGCTGAAGTAGGAGTTAAGTTTATCAGCTGATGCATGCCCTGTAATGACAAATTTGTTAGTAGTGATACATCATGATTAGACAAAGTTATATTCATTTGCATTTTCAACAATAATTCACTTGTGATTACTCTCAAACTGTTGATCCTATTCCCATGCACACAAAATGCCACAGAGTCCTATAACTGTACAGCAGTGTAATGTAGTGTAATTTCCCAACTTTACAAATTCATTTTTAGCTATTTTTATTATCATTGTTTTTATTTGTTAGTTATTTTTTACTTGTCTAATTTTGTAAAGCGCCATGAACTTAGGATATGTGCACTATATAAATAAGATTATTATTATTATTATTATTATTATTATTATTATTATACATTATTTGCTCACTGTCAACACTCTCTGCATAATTACATGTGTACCTCATGTAAGCTAACCTTCACTTGTCCAGCTCATAAGAAACTTGAATGTCAGTTGCTGATTGTCTTTTAAGCACCATCTCACCCTTTCATAATGTTTTTTGCCAGGAACAAAGTATGGTGCTGTCAGGTCCACTTCTACAACTTAATAATTTTTTAATTACCTTAAATCAATATGGTCTGGTCACATTTAACAATTAAGCTATAATATTTAACACTTTTATTAGCAAACATTTTATTAGTACAGTATAGAAACACAAGGTATAATAATGCTCAAAGACTTAAGAGACATACAGCTGTTTGCAAAACAAAGAACAAGAAAAACTGTGGAAAGTTAATTTTATAGATTGATCTTTTCAAATTATTGAATGTGCAATTCTTCACCAGATGACACAACAACATAATTTTACACACTGATTGTGAGAGTAAAACAGTATTAAAATGATTTGTGCCACCTACGTCAGTTCCCTGATTTGCACTTGGTAGCAATTTTCATACTGTAATACTTACTGAATCTGTGTTTCTTTTGAAAAGCTGATGGTTTCCCTGTGAGACCCAGTTGTTCATATGTGTCTTTGTCCAGGGAAAGAATGAGAACTCCTACATGTGCATTGAAAGTACATATTACATGTAGTAAGAAGTTAAACTGAAAGAAACAAACCTGGTGTCCAGTATCATGCATTAAATTTTCATCTTATGTTTTTTAAGGGTCGATCACTTTAGTTTTGTATTCCAATAATCAGGGTTTTCCCTGACACAAAAATGTGTGCCAGTGACGTACTGTTCGGCTGAAAAACGAAAAAAAGGGGGCGCAAAACAGCAAGGAGAGACCTCTCTGACGCACGTTTTCGATGATAGCATACTATAAATTAGTTTCCAACTGAGTGCATCTGTGAAAAAACTCTTTTGAGATTAAAAGCAAACTTTTGAGTCTTCAGTTTGTTTTTTGACTTGAAAAAAGAACTTTCTGGACCCCCTACTTTTTCATCAGGGACTTGCAAAGTTAGGTTAAAGGAGTCCTATGGACACCCCAAGGAAATTTTTCAAGGAAAACCCTGAGTACTAATATATTTCAAAGGTGGTTCTCACTAAAGCTGTCATTAGGACAGTTACATTAGACATTTTGCCCATGGGGAACCTTAGGGAAGGGTAATAGCTTGGGTTGGGTTTACTTTGGGCTTTGAAAGACTCCCTGTTTACGGTTACACACTGATAAATTACCCAAGGGCAAAAATATACAGCACGTGGTTTCCCTGCGTCTGGTAAGCACTGTGATTGGTTGAGCCGCTTTGGGCTCTCTGTAAACCATAAGACTTACATCTGGAACTGTCATGGGCAATTCTTGTTCTTTTTTGAGTATCTATGGAAATTACCTGGAGGCAGTTTCACTTTGGGAAGATCGGTTACACATAAAATTGCTTCCCTGAGGGTGAGAGCCATTTACCCAAGGGCAAAATGGCCAGTGTAAAGAAAACCACACCTATTAAAAGACATGGACATTGTAAAGCAAAGCCAAGAGGAAACAACAGAAATGCAACCCGATCTCTGAACTGACACTTTTGTGTATTTCAAAACACAGTATTATGATCAATGACTCAAAAGAACACCTCAGCTGTTTACTGATTTTGGTGTCTCATTGAGGGGGTGTTTATTAGATGTGTAGGGTGTTTATTTAAGCTAGTGTTAGGAATAATTTTTTTTTAACCAATGTGACTCCTTGAACAAGAGAGGCAATCCCAGGAAGCAGCCTAAGTACATTATGTATTTGAAATGGGAAAGTCCAAAAAATAATGAAATAGATCTGAGAATTATCAGGTATCCTTGGTTAAACTGCATGCTGGTAGCTGGTGCTTGAGTGGGTCAGTATGAGGGCAATTTTGATGGTCATTTTCCATGTCCTCTATTTGACAAGGCATTTGTTAGGTGCTATATAACTCTAGTGGAAAGTTGTTGTTATCCTGATTGCAAGATACCCATTTTTTGGGGGGGGGGGGGGGGGTGCACATGACACTCAATAGATATGGGGCATTTCAGTTAGTGGAGCAACCACTGGATCATTTACTGTATGAATATCATACCAGTTGGAAGAACTGCAGCACAGTTACCAGAATCAATACGGGTTTCCCAGCTGAGAGCAACAAACTGGCCTGTGATGAAGACAATTTACATGTATAATAAAGGTGTTTACTCTAAGTACAAAATTGCAGATTGAAAGGCAGTTCACTAAAATACTAAGCAGAAGCTTGTAGTATTACTAATCATGAGAAAATACCCAACAAGTAAGATATTTTTTCTGCTGGGAAAGAATTATATTTCAAAGAACATTTGTTTTGTTTTTAACATGTTGTTAAATGTCATATCAATCTTATAAAAAATTATCAATAGCACAGGAACTGATATGATGCCATTGAATATTAAAGGTACCTAGCAACAAAATATTTTTTTGTTAAGTTAAACAGAAAATTTTGCACTCATTTCAAAAACATTTAGCCCTTATAATTCAAGTTTTGGGCTTCAAAAGTTACAAAACACAAAGCATAATTTGGTACATCATCAGACCAAGTCAGAAGGGCATGGGTCTATTCCTGATTTGACATCACAAACTGTTTTGCATGCATGTTTACAAAGACTTACTGCAATGTAATTCAGTTTGTGACATCAAATTGGGAATAGACCCACGCCCCTCACTAGCTCGGTTGTGTGACAGATGATGGCAGATTTCATAACTTTTACAGCCTACAAAAAGTGATAAAAAGGCAAGGCTTGGTAAAAAACAAGAGGCGCAATACATTTCAAACAGGTGCAACAACTTATTTCAGTGAAAAAATGTTTTGGGGTTGGGTGCACATTTTTAAGCTTTTTAGAAAACTTGAATCCAGTGCATACTTCAAGGGATGGAGAATGGTAATTCCAAGACTTTGCAAGACAGCAAGACTAACATATTTTCTCCAAGCCCAAGACTTTCTTTAATTAGTCTTGCAAAAGAAATCAAGACTCTGAGACGACGTTGTGAAAAAAATCGAGATGGTCACCCCTACTTCAGATGAGTGTAGCCTGGTTCCTGGGTGGCTTCATTGGACTAAATTTTATTACATCTTCCTTAAATATAGTAACATAACAAGCATGGTGAACTGGGTTGATTAATTTTGTAGATACAAATAAGTATTATTGAAACAGATCTGTGCACTGTACACATAATATTACCATTCTTTATGAATGTTTTGATAAACTCCACTTCTGTAAAAGCATATACCGGTAGTTCGATCAAACTGTAATGATCCTGAGTTGGTGTGATACCCTGGAAGCACTGAAGTGCATTCCCAAGTGAACTGTTTGGAATAGTAAACTGCACCTGTATAAATCATATTCACAATACTTAGTAGATAATCAACATGTAACAAGGTATACATGATCAAGTGTCATTAATAATTATTTTATTTATTTATTTATTTATTTATTATACATAAATTGTATAATTCCTATTGATTAAGTATACAGTTTTGTGATAGTGTGAACCATTTGGGTGGGTGGAAGGGGAGAGGGGTGGGTGAGTGAAAGGGGAGAAGGGGTGGCTGGAGAAAGGGGAGAGGGGTGAGTGGGTGAAACGGGAGAAGTGGTGAGAAAGAGGGGTGGGTGGGTGGAGGTAAGCCAGTATGGGCGCTATCTGGCGGTATTCGACTTGAGAAGGTGCAGTTCATATACAAATATTGTAAACCATCTTTTCCTTAAAAAAAGAAACTCCAGAAAAGCTGCAATTTTGTCATATTCGATCTACATAAGCTTACCTGCAGCTGTTGTAAGTACAAAAATGGAAAGAAGCTGAACGTTTAACAAGTTATTTAAGTGGATTGCCTGTAAACTAGCTAGGGCAGCTAAGTGTATTTTCACTATAAACAAATAATTTAGAGGTCATGTCTTAGGATTAAGCTAGGGAGTATTTTACAATGCCAACAAACAGCAACAAAAGTAGTCGGTGCCCTCCGAATGGCCGCTGGTTACGCTTGGGGTCAGCCCTGACATGCAAAGACCAGCATGGATAGGCACAAAACTGTCATACCGAATGATTGAAAGGGTGTTCTTCTACGTGACGCTTGTATCTCTCCTTCTCATCTTGAAATAAATGTTTTTCAATCGTCAGTCTTCGCTTCGGTGTGCTGAACGTCTTGCCATCCGCCATCTGTGCGGCCGAGCGTCTTGGAGGTCTGGGCTGATTCTTCACCAGAACTCTCTCGGTCATCAAATTCAAAACATGGCGACCACCGTAAAGGAAATTTGTCCGTCGGTAGAAACACTTACTCAGAGAGAAAGTGATGTTTCTATTCATTGTCCTACACTGGGGTGCTCTAGAGTATTTCACAATCGTCCTTGCCTGAAAATGCACCTCGTTAAAACTCATGGCGTCGCTGTAGATGATGAAGAAAAGAACCTCTTTGTCCGAGGTCATGGAAAGAATACAGTCGAAAAACACTTTTACTGCCCGGTCAAACATTGTGTCCGCGGACAGGGCTCGAAACGACCTTTCCCACGCATGTCTCAGCTGAAGCAGGTAACATGTTTTTTTATATGTAACATATGATCTGAGTGATTTGTCTCATTAACTTTGACGTTGATTATAAATAAGCTTCATTGTAAGTCTTGAAACAAAACTTATTTTAAGACAACCTGCAGCTTTTGAAATATGCTGTGTTATTACTTGCATCATCATCATCATCATCATGCTTTATTTAACGTGGATATACACTTAGCCTGAGAGCTAGTTTACAGTTATTCCACCTTATAACTAATGAAAACCTAACAACTAAACAACACTAATAACACAATTCATCAGATAAAATCAGAAATTAAATACTGATTAAAGCTATTTAAAACTATTATTACAATATTACCGCCACAGTCAAAATACTATTAAAAATCCAAAGTTACAAATTTACTTATTCCTGAAATTAAACAATCTAATTCTGTGTACTAGTTTATTCTTGGCTTTATACATACTTATGTCTATGTTTATTGCTATTTATTCTGATTTGGAGTATAAATTATTCCAAGCTTCCAAGCAGAGTTGCATGTACATAATTTATTTATATAATTATAAAGCCAGTTAGTGTGATGCCTCACCTGCTTTACTGACTTACCTGTAATGAAGTGATGGCTTAGAAAAAAAGTCTCTATGTCTTTTGAGACTTCAGGATTGTTCATTTACAATTGAGGAACATAGGTACATCCTGCTCAGAAAGATGGATGGATGACCTTTATTTTAACACAATAAAAATTAAAGCTACACTCACTCTTGTGGGGCCGTCATCAAATGTCCCTCCACTTAATCTAAGAGCAACATGCATCAATAAATACTGAAAGTTTATTTCCTGCCATCATGGATGTAGATAGCATTTACCGTAAAAGTTCTATTAAGCCCCCCCCCCCCCCCGTCTCTTTTAACCCCCCTCTCTATAAGCCCCCCATTTGGGAGTCAGTTTTTGTAATAAGCCCCCCTCTCTAATAACCCCCCCCCCCCCTTCTTTTGGGACATGAGATTTAGTAATTATTCCCTTCTATACCCTCTTACAAAATACACTTTACGCAGCCCAGCTATTTCCTGCTCAGTATTAAATAATAAGGTTTTACTGCAGTTGTCTGAGATTTGTGCAGAAACTATTTAACACGAAAACGGTGTGTTCAAGGATTTGAAATAAGCCCCCCCCCCCCTCTAATAAGCCTCCCGTTAATAAGGCCTGAAATTAAATAAGCCCCCTGGGGCTTGATAGAGCTTTTACAGTAGACTGCTAATAATTGTATAATATGTGTTTCTGTATTTTGGTCAGCATTACATGACTGTTCATGCAGAGAAGAAGAATGTGTGCAGCAAGTGTGGAAAGGGCTTTGGTTTGGCAGATGCCTGTCGTCGCCATGAGCTTAATTGCGGACAGTTATTTACTTGTTCCTGTGGATGTCCTTATACTACACTGGAAGCACTTCTCACTCATGCAAGAAGAAAGATGCATAAAGTGCCAGAATGTTACAAAACCAAGAAAGAAAGGTATCCTCAGCTAGGTTTATTTAATATGTATTAATTAACTGCCTTGTGTTTGGACTGAACAACTTTTACAATGTAAGATACAAAGTGTTGATAATTTGATGTGATATATTAACAATTTTCTTTAGAGTATGCACCGGAAATTGATACTCTTGCTCCAGCTTGATCATGTGCTCTCATGTCCTCTCATCAATGTGTAACCCTTACACTCTCACTTGTTTATTTTAGGCTTCAAAAAGATGTACAATGTTGTTTATTAGCTGAGAAGTAGGGTAACAAAATTAAGTTAAGTTTGTTTGGAGGAAAACATACTTATAATTATTATGTAAAATCATGCTAAAACTGTTAGCCCTGAAAATAATAGAGGTACAGTGAAGATATAAACATAATTAGGTCTGTAACTGTATCGCCATATGCAAGCTTTGTCTTTAGTTTGTGCCGTGTAGTATTATTTTCCCATAGTTTGCAAATGCAGTGTTAAGTGATGTAACTGTACATGTACATTTTGTTCCTGCCTACAGCTCAAAGACTCCAGTTCCACCTACAGTTGCTATAGTTGTTGTTCAACCCTCTGCTTCACTCTCTCAGCCTGTGCAAGAAACATCTGCAAAGAAAGCCAGGCAGCCTTCAAAACACCGCTTGATCCTTCCTAAACTTGACCTAGCCACCACTTTAGGAATGAATACTACAGCAAGAAAAGTTACCAAGTCTGTGCAAACACAAACTCCTATCAATGCACACAGCATGCATACTCAAACTCCCAGATGGTTAATCAGTACAGAGCAGGGGTGTGACTCGTACACACAGACCCCTCTGCCATCTGTGAATGAGCAGTTTCAGTTCAGTAGCAATGGAGGAAATCTTCAAATTGGTTTCAGCCAAGCTTCAGTTGGAACCCAAGTAGCCATGTTGGCAAGCCAGTGTGATTTTGGTGTAGGCACTGATGAAAGCTTCCTGGCACAACTGGGATGTTTTACTGGTGATGTGGCTGGACAGCCTTTTGAGTTTTCAGCAAACGTGCCTCAGGCAACGCAAGTTCAACGGCTACTCCCCCCAATAAGCTCCTTTGTCCCAAGACAGAACAGGTCTGGCTTTGTTTCAACCAATGAGAACTCAATGCAGACACTTGCCATAGACACCTTATGCCTAAATAATCAAACGCAAAAAACAAGTCTTCATGGTGCTCAAGACCTCAGACCATTGAACAGTACTCAAACCCAGACATGCAACTTGGAACAAGTTCCTCTTGAGGACAATGAGACTCAGACTTTGATTTCATTACTGGGCATTGATTCTTGCAGTTCGATGGATTCAGGCACGCAGACTCAAAACTTTCTCGACGATTTGTTTGATACTCAGGATATCGAACTTACCGAATCACAGACCCAAACATGGTTCTCCGGCTATCCACTGACTTCACCTGGTCTGGATAACAGTGGGAGTGACTTTGTTTACAAAACATTTGATGACTTGGTGGATATACACACGCAAACATCCATAGTAATGTCTGACTTCAGTGAGCTAACTGAAGACACTGTATTTGCCAGCTCACACACACAGACATTGCAGAGTGACTTTGGCAGCTCAAGTTTGTTATCATCAAGTGTACAGACAGATACCCATTGGTCTGAAATGACCCAGGCAAATGGACAGTTCAGAAATGGAGCTGTTACTACAAGTACCACCAGCTGTCAAACACAGACTCAACAAAATATTTGGCATCAAAACTGCCCTGTTTCCAGTGTGGAAACTCAAACATGAAATAATTTACCACAATTTAACCCTTGCATCACAAAGTATTCAGGGTTTCTACAAGCCCTGGAAATCCTGGAAAGTACTTAAATTTTAATCTAGCACTTTCCAGGACCAGAAAGTCCTTGAATATGGTAGGAGGTTCTGGAAAACCCTGGAAATCTGTAAACTGAAGTAATAAAGTTTTCTTGAAAGACATTGAAGACCAACCAGATGGGAGGACCCATCAAATGAAAAATACTTATAAGCATTATGGCATTATGGGTCCTGGAAAAAATCTTTCTGAGGCCCAGAAAAGTTCTGGAATTTTCTTTCTGAAAAAGGTTATGAACTGTGAAAGATATATATAATGACAATTATATATAGTTTGAAATTAAGTTATTCAGAGTTGTATTAAAACTACCACTCAATAGAGTTGCAGTAACAGACAATAATTAACAAGACGCTCTATGAGCGTTTACTCGGGATACCTTTCTGATGCAGAAGTCAGACGCATTCTTTCTGATTCTCGAAAGCTACCCGGCTAATGGTTTGCTTTTGGGTTTGCACAAGGCCTTTTTGTTCACGTACGAGCAATTTTGAGAGTTGCCATCCATATTCGTTGTTTACCTCTAAATTAAGTGAAAACATCTGGAGTTTACTTTGGCTCTCAAAACAATTTTTCTCTCTGTTAAGCTTGAAAACATTCGCACAGACACTTCTCTTAAAATATTGATTATTCAGACCTCGAAAACAAAAGGCGAATTGATATTTCCATGTGCCTGACATGTCCAGATGTCACAAATATTTGTAAAAAAACAAGTTAAAATTCAAACTGCTCTATTTCCAAAACAAAGCATGCTCCTTGGCTGAAAACAGGCCAGCAGATATATCTTTAATTAAAATCATTGTCATTTACCTGATGAAGACAAAAAATCTAAATGTTTAAAATCTTAGTTTTTTCCTGACATCATGTGAAAACCATGTCTCTTAATATAGCGATCGAGTTGTGATATCTTCCCGATCAAAATAATTACACAAAAACAACTTTATGCAAATTTGCGATTTTTCTAAATTTATAACTACCACAGCGTTCTAATTCAAGTTGTGATATCTTTCAGATCAATCAGCTGATACGCACAGCACGTGCAAGGCTTCCATCTTTTTCTCAAAATTTTGCAAACCTTTTCATGCGGACAAATTTTACTGAATTAAATTCTTCACAACTTTACAAAGATATCCCAAAATCCTCAGTAATGCAAACAAGACAGTCCACCACACAGGCTAAACAGAAAGAGATTTACAAGTCACATAGCTCAAGGCTGTTGATGGTGCAATAATGATGCAATGCTTTGCACTACAGTGAAACACCACCATGTACCTTCTATAGGGCATACTGTCAATGAAAACACTGCAACATGGTTCCTATTGTGCATTTTGTTGCACAGGAGAAAAAACAAGAAGAAGAAAAAAGGCTGAAATCTAACATGATTTATAACTTGGTATACCTACAGGACGGAAGAACTGACAGAATAATCTAAGGATAGAATTGTCATATATGAACAAAATCAACACAACACTCATGGTGGTTCTATCAACTGGGCCCAGATTACCACAATAGACAATGCCTTTGAGGATATTTCAATTTCTCACAAAAACTTGTCCTTTGATTATTTACAGATCTTGCAGATACCTCACCCAAAACACTATATAATTATCACTTACAGTGTGTAGGTGTTGTCTTTATTTCAGTCCATAAATAATCGAGAATTTTTACATCTGTGTTTATTTACAAGACAAATGTACTTTTCTACAAAAATACCATAGCCATCTTGGCCAGAAGAAAATTACCATCCAAACCAGAAATTGTATTTACAGAAACATAAAATTGTATTTTTGCTTTCCATTAACCCTTCTACTCCCAAAGTCAAGCCTAAGTTTTAGTAATGTATTTCTACAAGCCTGGAGCATGACCAGTCAAATGGCAGCTACTGAGTTGCTATCCTGTGGTGGTGTTTATGATGTAGAACAGGAAGATGAGTTAAGTTTATGATGTAGAACAGGCTTTGGGTCCAAATTGCAAAGTGGGAAATTTGGACCCAAAGCCTGGCCCTCAAATACCCACAAAAAAAAATAGATGAAATTCAATGAGATCTGTGGATGTTGTTTCCTTATAAATGACAATAGTAAGTGTAATTCTTACTGAGACACTTGCTAAGGTGTTCTTTTCTTAGCACAAAAAGCTATGTGAGGATATACTGAAAACAGTAACAGTGACAGTAATATGATGTGATTGACTGTTAGTACAAACTGAAGACAACTAAACCATTTTGAAGTGACAAGAAAAAATAACCAAACATGCATTCATCCAGGTGTTTTAGTCCAGTGGTCCTTTATTCTGCTGTGGCATTTTCCATCCTGCATCATGTACTGGGATGGAACTATGCAACCATGTGACAATATGGTGGAGGTGATGGCTTTCCTCATTATCAATTTACATGCCTGATCACTAGACAAAATTGTGTCAATTATCGCATAAATTAGCTACAGCAGGCACTTCCAGCTTGGTTCCTGATACACTTGGTAGCAATGGCTCCGAAAGAGTGATTTCGTCAATCTTCCTGTCCAGTTCTTGTGTCAACTTTTCCAGTGCATCATCCAGCTTGCCTCTACTGGGAACCAAATTTGTTGCTTCACTAAGAGTCAGTTTCTTTCCCTTCTTGTTATGCCTCGGAAGGGAGAATGCCTTGGAAAACCCAGCAGATGGTCTTTCTGGAAATTTGCTATGACTCGTGTCCAAACACGCTGAAGGATAAGGATAACCAATAGTATTTCTGGTTATGGGTAACCAATCCAGCTTGCCCTCTCCTCCGGGGCCTGTCTTTCTCTTGTGGTTCAAAACCTTGTGTTCCCTAGATTTCCTGCATACCTTGGAGCAAGTCTGATTTTCTGTTTTCATCTTGGTCTGTGATGACAGAACTTTGCTGACAAGGAGACTGTCCTCGGCTGTCTGTCTCTGCGTGGGCGTGACCTTTTGCAATGGTTTGAGTTCTGTAGAGCTGCATGTACTTAATTCAAGTCTGCAGTAGCCCCGGGGGCAGTCTGGCTTGGACAAGTCATGACTTCTAAACCTACATAATTCACAGAAGGAAATGCCTGGGTTGATTGCTTTCTTGGACGGCAGTGTATGTATAGCTTTAATCCTATGATCGTCTGTCCTGTACTGTGTTAGAAGAGGCACGGATGACTCGAAACTGGAAAGAAACCTGGACCCCTTGTCATTGCGGAGTCCATAATCTTCAGCGAAACGCAAACTCTCCAAAAGACGACGATCAAATGACAAAGCAGGATCGCTGATCGCGATTCCCCCATTACTAGTTTCCTGAAAAGTTATCATACCACCGTTCTCGAGAACGAGCGTTTGATTTGGGTACTTGTGGGATGTTGAAATATTTCGCAGAACTTGAAAAGGAGTTCTTTCAACGTATTGCAGCGTTCGAGGATCGATTATATATCTCCAGCAAGGAGTGTCATAAGATAACACATCAGCGTTTTGAAAATTCCGCATATTAGTCTTCAAAGCTCTATTCCCGGGCCAACTACCACCAGCTTTCACGTTGTTAATTTCGCTGAAGCCTGCGTTCGAATTCGAATTCGTGATCATTCCAGCAAGGCGCTTCACCCTCGTGTAATGGCTCTCTGAATCAGGGCTAACCCGCCAATGCTTTTCCTTTGACTTCTTTTTCCGATCTGCCGATGTAATATATCGAACATTCGGCGCTGCGTCTTTCCAGCCACAAGCAGCCTCCTCCCAACTGCTCGTGAAAACAACACGATCAAAATCTTCTTCGTTCTCCTGGCTTTCGTTCTCACTCGATTCGATTAACTTTTCGATCAGCTCGCGCTCCTTGCTATCTGCCTCGCTTCTCGGCAAATCAGCTGGGTCCATTTTCAAGTTGTTACAGGTTCACTTTATCGATTATAGACCCGCATGTTATTGAATATTCGCTGTTCATTTCGTCGCACCATGACCTCGTTTTACAATTCCTTTGAGAATTTGTTCCTTTGATTTTGCTCTATTTCTGTTGCTAGGCAACACACACAAAGCGCGCTATTAATTTGCACTAAAAGATTAATTAACACATTAAATTTGAACTGAATCATACTGTGCTTAACCATTCACTGCATTCTGTTTTTGATTTGCCTAAACATCTTTGTAAAAAGCCGCTTTAATTTACGATTTACAGCGCTTCTTTGCTTTGTGGCTCATTGATATGGAATGCTGATGTGGAATGCTTACAATAATTGTCTGCTCCACATTTGCGTATCAAAAGCATTAATTGGCATCTGACAAGATGGACGAACCTTCTGGTTTCCATTCTTTTTACCGTCATGAAGGATTTTACGTTCAAGTTCTTTTTTAGCAATTCTGAAAAGGTTGTGCTCGTTTGGATCACCAAGAACGCACAAAGAAATCAAGACAGATCTCTTATTTCAGGTTTCTGGAGTTACCTCCAGTCGAAAAATATCATGACTGTCGTATGCCAGCAATAGTACAGTTATAAAATGCCATTTCTCAAGTATGTCTAAAACGAGATGTCTACACTTATTGTTCCGTTTATTGTTTTGCTTAGACTGAAAGCGCAAAGCATGCGGTCAAGAAAAGAAAGAGATTGCGCGCTGTTCATTATTGTGACCTTTTGTGCCTGGATAGGTTCAATCCATCGCGTCCTTAATTAATTTAATTACTACCAAGAGCCAAGGCGAGTTTAAAGCGTGGGACATTGTTTAATGCTATTTTGAGAAAGCACATCAGCGGTACTAATTGACGCGCCAATCCATTTTCGTGTAATCCAGGATAAGACATGAGCTAATCCTGGGCCAACACTGTCGTTAAGGCTACGCGTCCTTGGTTTCGACAACACGGAAGTTGAGATGTGGGAATAGTTTGTAGAATATGTTGACTTATGCCTACCATAAAAAGTCAATAACTGAATGCCAACCGTCTGTATAGACCGCGATTTCAATTACGTCAATCAGTCCTTTCAAAGTCCATGATCATGTTTGCACGTTTGACCTTTTAAGGTATTTTAAAGGCAATCAGTTTTTAAAAATACTGTTTTTGTTTCCTGGGCATTGTACCGAAAACTCCTAAAACTGTTGTACTTACTAGTAGAGGTTATTAAACTTCATTAAGACACGATATCCTATCATTCAGACGCTCTTCCATCGATCGATGTATTCAACTAAATCACTGACATCACTAAAGTTATCTAACCGTAAATCAATTACACAAATTCAAACGTTTCTGATTTTGTTTGCGAAGTACATATATCTTATTAGATGTTTTGGCGTGTAGTATCGCGGAGTATTGTTACGAGTTGTGCCGTATGGGCTCGTCAAACAAAGAATTTCTAGAAAGAAACTTTTTTCGAGAAAGTGTGACAGGTTTTGGGCGGAGCACGCGATGAAAAAAACCCTGTGAAACAGGTTTTCTACAGTACAAATATCCAAATGTACAATATCGCGGAACAATTATTGGACAAGGTTGAGCAAAATATCGTGATTTGTTAGTGGCGAGCAGTTCAATTATTTGCCGAGGCCGAAGGCTGGGGCAAATAATTGATCTGCAAGACACTGGCAAATCACGATATTTTGCGAAAACCGAGTTCAATAATAGTTTTATCATTCGATCGCCGAGCTTGTTTTTCATGATTATTTTCGGGAAGCGTGAAACGATGTGCCTTTTTTCAATGAATTTGAAGAACTTGGACGCGTGGACACAACTACGCATGAGCAGAATATTATTTGCAGCAAAATCACAGCTGGACAGTACTGCGCACGACGGCACGACCAGACCATTATTTGAAGGCAGTTATTTGTAGGTCACGTGGAAGGCTCTGGGCCAATGAAAAGGAAGGGAAAACAGTATCGAATGATATTAATATTTGTACTCGTCTCGTGCGTCTTCTGTACAGTAACTAACAGAGTTCGATAATAAATACATCTTATTAGATATTTTAGCGTGTGGTATCGCGGAGTATTTTTACGAGTTGTGCTGTATTTAGGGCGAGTCAAAAGACAAATAACGAGTAAAAATACTCCGCGATACTACACGCCAAAACATCTGATAAGAGATTTATTATCCAACTTGTATTTCAAACAAAGAATTCATAGAAAGAAAAACGTTTTTCGGGAAAGTGTGACAGTATTTGCACAGCGCGCGCGGTGAAAAAAACCCTGTAAAAGATGTTTTCTACAAATATTGAAATGTACAATATCGCGGAATATTTGTACCCGTCTCGTGCGTTTTCTGTGCAATAACTAACAGAGCTGGATAATAAAACTTAGTTATGGTAAATTTCTATATACTGCTAAAATCTCAGCTGAACCCCCGTCCCTCCAAAAGTCGTGGCCCATCATGGGGCATATGAGAGAGCCTGACTGGCTCCCCGGCTAATCCGTGCGATAAGATGGACCGGTCGTGAATTGGATTTGCTTTCTTGTAGTCAGAGCAAAACCCTCTCCGGGAATATTTTGTTTCTGACCAAGTGAACTGTGGCGGACCATCTCAGTGCTTGTTAGAATGATGAATAATTGTCATTGGCGCCATGCTTTCGTGCCGGCGACACTCGCTTCCTTCACGAGAGATGAGGAAACGTAGACCAGAGGCACCCAACGACAAGTTTCGGTAGATATCTGTTCAGTAGAGGGTAGTTCGCCTTGGGTTTTCGACGTCGATTAAAGAGTACCCTCGGATTTTCGTAACTAAAACGTGACCTAAAAGATTCGCAATGGGGAAATCATAGCCCCTAAGATTTTCGAAAAGGTCGTAATTGCTGTTTTTGGCAGTCAAAACGTCAGCTAACATTTTAGGAAAGAAAATAGTTCCCTAGAAAGTTCGTGGAAAGTTCATTTTAGCTAGCATTCTCTGAAAGGAAGATTTTGTTCCCTAACATTTTCGGGCAATTAAGTTTTCAGCTAGGGAATCCGAACAGATGAAATTCTTCTAGATAACGAAAAACACCATACGGTACTTAACAATGCCTTTCTACAGCTTTTGGTTGATTTGACTCGTTGGGTGCCCCTGGTAGACGTTGCGCCTTCCTTTGATAAAGGACTTCTACGACCCAAAGGAAAGTTATTGCTGCTTTATATCAACAATCAAGACTCGAAAATCACACAAACACTAAATAACACAACTTTTGTTTAACTTTCAGTTGCGGTAGTAACCTTTTGAAATTCGATTTTAGAGAGGTGTTGTTAAATAGAAATCAAACCTAGTTTCGGGAAACAACAAGACACCTCAGATCGGCTGAAATCAAAGATCAAAATGCCTCGCATGTGAGGTAATGCACTACCAGTTTGCTTCAAACACTCAATGTGCGACCAATTCAAAAATGGATCCCATCTTTATCCTAATGCGATTAGATCTATTAAACTAGATAGGTAGGTAGGTAGGTAAAGCTGTTGACGCTCTGTGGGCACTAGAAAATAAACGCTCCTCTAATTATAATAACACGTAAATGTCGTCTGTTTTAAGACTACACATTTGACTGACAGAGTCGTGCTCGAGTACCTATCTGATACCTATTACAAAGCATTTTTAGATCTGCACGTCCATTGCAAGTCTATTTCGAGTAACACATGCGGTACCTCTGAATGTGACAATCACGTCAGCGGTGCTAACCTTCCGTATCCCACGCAGTCGTCAGTTAGGAAAGTCGTTTTTCACCTCCTAAACAACTACGTGGGAGGTTACGGCAGTGCTGGCCAAGAGTGCGAAAATGTGACCCAGCGTCAAGTTAACAAATGAGATAGGGGCTGCTTACGGGAGGTTCAATCAATCTATCATCAAATTAACTAGCCTTATGCCTGGCCATCCAGTCTACTAATCGGGTACACTGTAAATTGTGTGTGCGTGTCTGAGGGAGAACAGACGTTAGCACCTGGAACAACTCGTTCCCTTCTCTTTTCAATCAGTGTATGGGTTCTTTTATGTCCCTTTCCAGCTTTACGTGTACAAGGCCAATAGTTAAACGTCACTGGCCAATGACGTGATCATCTGAACTGAAGCAGATGTTGAGCACACAGCCACCATGATCTTACCAGCAGTTGTTCGGTGCTTTACCAACTGGGCGGCGGTAAGGATATTGAAAACTAAAATCTAAACTGAAGTGGTCGCGGTCGCTTACAAGGGATGGTCACTTACGAAAGGCTCCAATTATGGTGACTTGACTAGGAAAATTTTGGTATTTTGGAATACTGGTCGCTTACTAGAGGTGATGACAAAAGTAGTTTCGACTGTATCAAATTTTAATCGAATTCTAAGTAATTTAGTTCAATTGTCAATACAAGGAGAATTCTCCAGCATTTATAGTAAAAAAAAAAAAAAGACAAACCATAACCAAAGTCAGATTTACTCTACCCTATTACAGCAGAGGCAATCAGCGTAACGAGCCAATCAGAGTCCCGGAGTGTAAGAGGCGCGAAGCGCGGTACAAAGTGGTTCGAGCAAGTCACGGTTGGTTTTTGTTTCGCTAGGAAAAAGTGGCCAGAGTTTTGCTAACCAGTTTCTGAATGAACTAAAGGGAGAATCAAAGTAAACAAGAACTGCTTTCAACGCTCGATTTCAAAATTGCTGGCCATGATTATGAGATCTTCCTCCTATGAATCTAGAAATGTAAACGTGGGAAAGGTATACATTTCAGAATCAATTCCACTTTGGTTTGACAGCCCACTCCACGGCTCTTTCAAAGCCATTCATTATGGTGACTCTGCGGCAATTTAGCAACCACTTGGCTGGGAAGATGCGATTTCGGCAGCGAAGGAAGTCTCGTGCAATCAGACCATGATAGTCAGCCACTGACTTCCACGTGCGCCTGCGATTTCTTTCCGCATCCGGGATATCATAGGCCAGCAAAGACGCACGGAGGAACTGGATGAATTCGGCGCTGTGGTCATGGTACTCAACAAAGGCTTGGAACGCTCTGGAATTGGCAATGGCTGGATCACCAGTGTCTTCTAGTACTTTTCTGCGAAAGCTGTCACCTCGTGGCATGGCATCGGCTCTTTGCATCGCTTCCGTTCTTAAATCTGTGAACATAACCCAATTTTGAAACTCGGTAGTGATGACTGAGGATGGGTTGGACAGGTTAAGCAGTGGCTTAAACATGTCCAGCATGCTGGTCAGCGGAAAGTAGTCAGAGAGGTTTGAGGTGGTCACCCTGTCATACTTCCGGTCTGGAGGAAGGAATGGAGCGACCTCCATGCAGTTGCATAACAGGAAGTGAAACTTGACTCGCCCAGTGGCCAACTTTACGGCGCATTTCTCGAGCACGTGACTCACATACTCACTGTACATCTTAAGGATTGAAGCGGAGTAGCCCCATTCCCGGACACTTTTGTAGTCCCATCCGCAGAATGGAAGGACGGATGACTGAAGAATGTAAGTGAAAGCACCCCTGTTGTGATTATATGAAAAGTCAGAGCCGGTCAGGGTGAAATTCTCTCGAGGGAGCACTTTTCGCGATTCTTTTGGTAGCAGAATCCCGTTCGCAAACCAATCGGATGCGGATTTTTTGTGGTTCTTGGGAATTTCTTTTAAATAGAAATCCATCCCATTCTTGTCTTCTCGGGCGTCAAACTGCCTCCGCCGAGCTTCTGTAATCCAGTCTCCTCCTCGGGAACTGAGCTGAAGCCAAGTGCACCATACCTCAGTGACTCTCTGGAACTTTCGTGGGTGCATCTTCATTGCGCCTTTTGTCAATTCTTCAAGACTCGATGCCTCGATCAACTCCTGCAATGTTCGAATTACAAGCTGGAAGTCCTGTTCACTGAGCCTCAGGGAATACCAAATCTGTGTCACTGAAGCTGCGACCTGTTTGCCTCCTGATAAATGAACCGTAAATGGACTGATTAAACTAAGCAGTTTATTCAGTTTGGGCGGGTGGGGGAGGGGGAACGGGAGAAAAGGCTACGAGAAGCAGGAAGTTTAGATCCCCTGGTCCCCCTCTTCATCCCCCTGTCATTCAGTCTCTTGAGATAAGTAGCGCTCTTGCTATTAAAATTTTTCAACCACGATGAAGATCGATCAGTAACACTAATAAATTTTCCTCATCTCAAACTTCTCGTTCTGGCTTTCCTCGATAATCCCCTTCGCAAGACATGTTGAAATTCAACTGTTTTTTCTCACAAGAGAGTGTATTCAATATGATGGGAAGAAGCTAAAACGACGGTTGAGGCCTGATCTGCTATGTTGTACCTTTTCACAGCCCTCCCAATGCAATCAACTATTAACTTTTGACCGAAGTTAAGCTTATAACATGACTAAACGTGGAAATTAAGTTCATTTAAAGCTATGGTGACGAGAAATAAATTCTCGTGAATCGTATTTGGGAAAGCAACATTTTCAACAAGAAATAGAACGGTTATCAAATAATCATGGGCTTATACCTTTGAACAGCAAGTACAGAATTAAAACTGTCCTCGCCAGTGTACAGGCACAAATGTCGTTCAAAACGAAGGTCAGTTCTTCTTGATAAGCTTCTGGAAGCTGAGACAAGGAAAGGACTATATTCCTTGGGTCACCAACGCCGCAAGCGAGAATCGAAAAAGGTTTGGAATAGTCGCAGCCCTCGTTCAGCGGTAGGTTGATGAGATCTGTAGCGGGAATGTTACCCCAGTAATAAACAGTTCCCATGCCCTGAAGGCGAGTGAATTCTTTAAAGTCGAAGAAATCCTTCAGTCGATGAGACATCTCATTTGTCGTCGCTGTCACCTGTTTGCAGAATACTTTATGTGTGGGCCAGGATTTCTTTATACATGTCTGATCGCAGTACCATGCTTGCAGACAACTACCGCACTGCTTTAATCCGGTGCTCTCATTTCCGCATCCAGCGCATTTCCTCTTCAGCGCAGCTGTGTTACAATCCACTTGATGTCGAAACTCATCGCTGCCTTTGCATTCATCGCTACAGTAATACGCCACTTCGCATTTACCGCAGGGGATCTTTGCTGTTGGTGCTGAACATATAGCATCACAACGCCAGCATTGGTCTTTCTTGAGCATTTTTCAACTGATATCATTCGGTGTGGTTTGAAAATGGCTCGACACTAGAAAGTCGAAAACATAAGGGTATACAATTAAAATATTTAATTAACATTTCTTAGAAAGGGAAACTGTTTTCCGAGAATCTAGCCTCAGTGCGCATGATTGTTTTTAATTTATCATTTTCATTTGTGGGAGGGGTAGGTGGGAGCTAAATACCTATAGCTCCTAAAATCGGCCCGGCAGCCCTATTTCAGATTAACATACGTGGTTTCAGGCTTTATATTAGTAGCGTTCGTAACTGCGACGATCGTCCAACACGAATCCGACACCAGCCGTTCCTGATAGTGTAAACATTGTTTTGAGCATGGCGCAAATACGTTGTTTGTGCGGAAATGATGCATCACTGATCTGAATTCCTATCAAACACAGCCCGTCTGACAAAAAAAATATGTACCAGTCACTTAATGGGTGCTTCTGTGCGGAGAAACCTGAATTCGCATTTTAATTATTTCTTTCTTGTTTTTAATTAACATCCTCTATTGCTAAATGATAATTTCTTTGCAAGGTTGTTTTTATTTAAAAGATGAATAATTCAAGGCCAAGACGGTTCCTTTTTCGTGCATCCACAGTGCATTTAAGTCAGAATCACGCGAGCAGAAGAACATTCGCGTTGTGATTGGCTAATGAAGGGAGGGTATTTGTATAGGTAATCACATGATAATTTGGAATAAATAAGCACGCGGAAATTTTTTGAAAGACTAACAAAAATTGCACTAGTTCGTAGGGCGAGTGCAATTTGTGGTCTTTGAAAAAATCTACAAGTGGTAATTTATTCCAAATTGCACGAGAAAAATCATGTGATTACTTATTAACAATATTCATAAAAAAAATTGCGAGGTAGCCTACCATCATTTTGCAGAAGCAACACAAGTTATTCATCACGCGTTCAGTCAAAACAACAGCTTCATCAATGTTTTTAAAGCTTTTTAAGCCGCAAAAACCGGCTAAAACAGTTATAGCTTACAGCTCAGTATAAGCTACTTTGTTCTTCAAGTGTCTATCAAGCGCTGTAATCATAACATTACCTTCAGTGTTTCTGGTTCGTAATCTTGGCCTTGGAATGAAGAAATGGTCCTCACAGTTGTGAACGCAATTTATGCACTTGCGTAAGGAAGCATGAAAAAAATTTCAATGGGGTTTGAACCCGTGACCTCGCGATACCGGCGCGATGCTTTAACCAACTGAGCTATGAAGCCACTAACGTTGGGAGCTGGTCAATTATGGGTTCATATGTTCCCGTGAAAGAAATAAGTGTGAACGATATATGAAATAAATCATATATGAACTGCGGAAATGAAATGAAGAAGTGATCCTCGAAGTTGTGAACGCAATTATTTTATTTTATTTTGATTTATCTTATCTTTTCAGGCTTGTTTTCGCAATTGCATAAATTGCGTTCACAACTGCGAGGATCATTCTTCATTTGATTTCATTTCCGCGGTTTATATATGATTTATTTCATATATCATTCACAATCTTGGCCTTGTTTGTTTTTGTTATCACGGCGTAAAAAAGGCTTGAGCAGTGTTAAGCTAGTCCAACGCTTGCGGACTCATAAATTTTCGATTTCGTATATAATTCCCTTCTCTAGACATCACTTCCTCCAAACAGACAGCTAAAAAGCAGCGCATTTCGCACTGTTCTCGTTTTTAGAGCTGTCTTTTAGCTCTGTTCAGGTTGTTGTGCTTGCGAAAGAAAACCTGCTGCAGCTGAATTGCGCCACTGCGTTTGATTGGCTTAATTTCAGCGCCTTTATTTATCAACCAATCAGAATCCTCAGTTTTTTATCTTTTTTGCACTGTATTCCTTTTTTCTTTCCTAAAAACTGCATTTCTCTTAGACAATCAGAATCAAGAAATGTTTTCATGTATTTTATTAAGCGTGGAATTGCATGCCTGGAAAGGGATACTGCATTGCGTGAGCCTTCGCGTGAGCAGGGATCAGGTTTGTTTCGTTTTGTTTCTACTTTCCGAAAACAAAACCATTTTAAAACGTTTAAGCTTATGTTCCGTGCAAATGTCAAATAAATCATTTGAAAAGAATGCATTGACACAGAATGGATGTCTTCCCAATTTTGAACTGAAATTTGACTTCTTTGAAAGACTGAAAAAGCTGCTTACTCTCCGAAACACAGCAAATCGTCGGTCAACTTCTTCATCTTCTGAGTTTTTTTTTTCTTTTAACTCGGGTTGTATTCTTCTAAAGAGGTGTAGAAATCGAGTGCTAGCTTGAAAATATACTCCAAGATACTCCAGAAGGTGAATTTTCGAGTGGTGAAAGGCATGAGAGAAAAATAATTTTCTCGTGAAATGCTCAAACTTGGACCAATCGATCGATGCATGGCGCCCGGCAGGCTTGTCATCATAAGCTTTATTTAAACATGGCATCAATTCATAGTCAGTCTACAAATAAAATATGCTCTTCCATCGAGCCGTGTATTTACAGCGGGCTTGTGTGGTTGAAAATCAAAATGATTCAATGCTTTAAGGGCTTCACACTTTTCCACAGCATGCTGCAGCTCAACAGAAGGACCACAGAACTGTATACTAATTAGGATACTTCACAAATTAATGTGATCAAGTAAGCTGAAGCCACTAAAAGGCACTAAGGCTCAATCTTTGCTTTGGTAGATTTAAGTGGTAATGCCCGCTACCATGTGGCCTTAGTGCCTTTTGAGTGGCTTCAGCTTACTTGATCACATTAATTTGTGAAGTATCCTTGTCACTCCAGCCACATCCCACAAGCTTTATGTTTTCATTGCTTGTTTTATTGATATGTGGGTACTTGAGCCTGAGCATTAGCTATGCCATGCTGATGAGGCCTAACAAGGCCGAAACAGCTGTCCATGGCTGCTAATGCTTGGGCTCAATCTTTGCTTTGGTAGATTTAAGGGGTAATGCCCGCTACCATGTGGCCTTAGTGCCTTTAGAGTGGCTTCAGCTTACTTGATCACATTAATTTGTGAAGTATCCTTGTCACTCCAGCCACATCCCACAAGCTTTACGTTTTCATTGCCTGTATACTAATTAGTTACCATCTGTAGTTGAAACAAATACCTTGTTCACTGAAATACACTTTAAATGCAGGGTTGCTATTAGTAAGTAATAATCCTTTGTCATAATTATGTAGATTAACAATTTAACCCTGCATCCTCCATGGATAATCTCCCTTTTTCCCAGAAATCCATCCAATCACTGATTCGTCCTTTCCGGGTGGGAGGCCATTGTACCAGTGTGCGCTGCATTTGGGGAAACTTGTTTGCAACAATCTCGCTGGATATTGCAGTCACTTTATAATACGTGCAATTTATGTTGTTCGTTGCAACCTGTTACAGTGATTTTAGATGAAAGGAGACCAAGTGGCTAACAAGTGCTAGCGCCCGCTTGGATCACGGATCGGGGTTAACTAAACAATTTCCTTTATTGTAGAACAGTTCAGTTGATTCTGCAGCCATTTATCCGGAATTAATGGATTGTCTTAAGTGTACTACGTCATCAGGCTTATGATAAGCAAAGATTCAATTGCCGTAGACAAATATTTATTGGCACCAAATCAGAAACCAAATACGCAAGTAGAACCAAATGCTGAAATGAATGCTCAAGAATTGAAAGAAAACTGAAATGGGGAACCACCGAACCACGTTTTGGTGGCTCCGTCTTGTTTTTGGTTCCATCGCCGCCATCGCATCAGGTCCCAGAATAGCACGGGTAAAAAACATACCCTTAGGGGCCGCACATACCTATATAGCCAATATAAGGGAGTACCCCCACTCTCCGGGCCGGATGTGAGGCAGCCTGCAACAACCAGTGTTCACGGTGCTTGACTCATGCGTGTTGTAGTGTTATTCCTCTAAGGAATGCCAAAATCAAGATAAGTGGCGACACAAGCCAAATTGCAATGCGGCACCAGTAAGTACGCAGTGTTTTAGCTGTGGTCTTGAAGAAAAGGGAATGACGAAGTGTTCAAATTAAACTGTTTGGAAGTCCCTTACTGTAGCAGAGAATACTAGAAAAAAGCCTGGGTGTGGCACAAAGTGTCATGTCAAGAAATGTTCGGGTAAACGCTGTATGTGGACCTGCTCAACTTGTCCATGAATAAAGGAGAGGAGTATTCTGATCCGCTGGCTCTGTTGTTGTGTGGAGTTGGTGATCCCAGGAATGTTTTCTCTCGCGATTGCTTCTTTGCCTGAAGTTTATAAACAGCAAGTGACGTTCGCGTTAAACGACATCTGTCCATGCACTCTGGCCAGAACAGTGTTGCTTCTGTACATGCTATACAAAGGTAAGTTTCACTCAGTACCCTTCATTCTTTCATTCGTGCGTGCGTGCGTGCGTGCGTGCATGCATTCCTTCATTCATTCGGTAGATCGGTCATTTGTTCGTTCCATTCTTTCCGTTATTCTTCCATTCATTCTTTCGTTCAATTGTTCATTCGTTCATCTGCACATCCGCCTATCTGACCATTCGCTCATTCGTTCCTCCCCCCTCCCTCCTTCCCTCCCTCCCTCCCTCCTTCCTTCGTTCGGTCGGTCGTTTATTTATTCTATCCGTCATTTATTCGTCCATCCTTCGTTGATCCGTTCATTCATTCGATTATTCTTTCGTTCATTCATGGACTTGTGGACCACTCTATGAATTTACTAACAAATAGTGACATTCATAATTGAAATTGGGGGAAGCAGAGAGTTTGCCATCACCCTCTGAAAGACTGGAATAAATTAGATAAAGAGACCAGAAATGCACCGAACATTGCTACTATTAAGCCAGATTTTTCAATTTGTAAGTTAGTCATATATATAGTAATTTTTTACCTTAGGAATATTTCTCTTTGCTGTTATAACTTTGATAGATTTTAATTTTTGTAGGACCTTTCTGACAACCACGTCATGTGATGAAAGTTTCCTAATAAAAGATTATTATTATTATTATTATTATTATTATTATTATTATTATTATTGTCATCATCATTATTCGTTCGTTCATTCATTCATTCACTCATTTGTTCGTTCTTTGATTGGTTCATTCATCCGTTCATCCGTTCATTGGTCCATCTGAGAAGCTCTACACAGCGGTAGTATTTCCGACCTCAGAGCTCTTCGCTTC
>JAEMWC010000129.1:812500-847500 GCA_016490735.1 Pachyseris speciosa
TAGCGGGCTTTACCCTTTAAATCTACCAAAGCAAAGATTGAGCCCAAGCATTAGCAGCTATGGACAGCTGTTTCGGCCTTGTTAGGCCTCATTGTGGGATGTGGCTGGAGTGACAAGTGAAGTATCCTTGTCACTCCAGCCACATCCCACAAGCTTTACCTTTTCATTGCTTGTTTTATTGATATGTGGGTACTTGAGCCGAGCATTGGCTATGCCATGCTGATGAGGCCTAACAAGGACGAAACAGCTGTCGACGTCTTATAATTGGCTGTTTTTTGTTATTTTTGAATGCAAGTCCTAAGTACCCGCCGGGGGGGAACGGCAATGCATCCATCCCAAAACGTTTTGCAGTGTCCAAGTAGTGCCGTAGTTCTCTTCCCTGAGGACATCTATAAATCTGTTGGTTCGTCTGTGGTGCTACCACAGTTGTTGCAAGCTGTGCCTGTAGAAAAGCTATGTGCTGTCCAGTTCCTGCGCAATGGTGCGGTTCGTCTGACCTTCAAACAGACCGCTGACTGTGATGATCTTGTTCTCTGTGGTGTCATGTACGGTGACACACCCTTACGTGTTGTCGGTGCTGATAAAAAGTCCCGCCTCGTGTATCTTCGGGATTGCCCGTCTGAGTTTTCTGTCTCAGTTCTTCTCCACGTACGGGGAGGTGCTTTCTATTCAAAGATCCAAGCATGCCGCTTTTCCCGTTCTCCTTGATGGGAACCGCGTGGTGAGAATGTCCTTGTCTCGAGACATCCCGTCTACTGTTAACGTCGCTGGCTTCGACTGCCGCGTGTGGTACGCTCGCCAGCCTCCGCAGTGCTCGATTTGTAGCAAGTCTGGCCATCGAAACCGTGATTGCCCGCTTTCTGGTCTGTGTAGACGCTGCCGCCAACCTGGTCATCTTGCCAAGGAATGTAAGCAGGCTTGGGGTTCAACCCGTTCCGCTGATTCTTCTCTGGAGGATCCCCTAGATGAGCGTACGGAAGTTCTTGTTTCTGGTTCTGTCGATCCTATAGATGAGAGCCCGGATTTTGTTCCTTCTGCGGATGAGGCTTCTTTCGATGAATGTGAAATGGCTTCGGGGGATGAGGAGGTTGTTGCCCAGGCTGAACCCTCTCCTCCTCCACGTCGTCCAAGTATTACAGCTTCTTCGTGTTCTTCTGTTGGTGTTTCTCCTTCTGTTGATGTTCCTGATGCTAGCGTTACTTCTGATGTTGCTCCTGGTGATATTCCTGATCCTTCCATTGCTGATTTTTCCGCTGCTGCTGTTGTGACTTCTGAGTCTGTGGTCACCGAGCCTCCGGTTGTTCCTGTCCCTAAGCCATCGCCGTCTATTTTCGTCCGTCTGAAAGCTGCTGCTGTTAAGGATATTCTCCTCCGCAAAACGCTTGAGCGTTATGGACATGTTATTACGGAGAAGCTTTTAATGCGTATTCCTCAGGATGTCCCTTTTGCTTCCGGTCAATATCTGGTTCATTTGACTCATCTTGCTGATGAGAGACTTGCTTATTTAGGGCGTATTGAGAAGAACGTTAAAGCTAATTCTACTAAGAGATGAACCATGCCGTGTTTTTTCTTTGATATGGTTGACTGACTGATGTGTTTTTGAATTTTGCGTGCTGCTTTGTTTTCTTGTCTTTGTTTGTCTTTTAATGTGTTTTTATCTGTGAATAAACTTTCTTATACAACCGAAACAGCTGTCCATGGCTGCTAATGCTTGGACTCAATCTTTGTTTTGGTAGATTGAAGGGGTAATGCCCGCCACCTTGTGGCCTTAGTGCCCTCAGAGTGGATTCAGCTTACTTGATCACATTAATTTGTGAAGTATCCTTACAACGATAGTGTAGTTTAGTTGCAATTTGAATTGATCTGAGCATACGTTTTCTCATAGCAAACGAGCTCACCGCACTACAATAGTATATATCTGAGCGTACGTCAAGTAAAACGCACGAAAAACAACTCTCGACAGCAGCAACAAAACCAGCCTTAACTTATCAAACTAACACGGAGACATGTACGTAGCTCTATGTAATAACAACCGATTCCGTGATCTGCCTCAACATCGCATCATCACGGAAAGTTCCCGCGACATTCATGACAAAGTCCGGAACAGCACCTCTATGCTTGTCATATGAATGTTTCCACATTACTGAACTTCCCTGCTGTTGTTCCATAGCATGACGGTGTTCTTTACCGCGAGTGTAGGGACTTCTCGACGTTTCGCCGTCGTACTTATGTTTGCAAATCCGGCAAACCAGCTCGTACGTAACACCAGTACTGCAGCATGATCCTTTTCCTCCCGTTTGACACACCATGCAGTCGGCGTTTCCGCACTTCTTGTCCTTAAAAGGGTCTGATCGTTGTAATAATCTCTTGAGGGTTGTACCTGACTGCTCGACGACCTTGATCTTAATTCCCGTCTCCTTAATTTCTCTCACAAATCGATGTTTCAGTTCTGATGCCGGTGTTGCTGGTACAAAAGTGACTGTGCTGAACCCCCCTTTCCTGTACCAGGTCTCATGACTCGCTCGTCTCTCCTGCGCCCGTTCGAACTGTCTCCACCCCCTTGGTCTGTACCAAGGTTTCTCATCACTCGCATCTAGCTCTACCAGGTGGTTGTTTAGGCGTACTACTTCCCGCACGGGTGTTAGAAGCTATGAGACACACGATGAGCCAAACTGCCAAACTACAGAATGCAAGGTACGTAGCAGATCTACTTGGAGATCTATTGCGGAGAAGATTACCTTTACCGTCAGTTGAGAGTTTGTGTACCAGGTTGTGCGTTAAGTTACCTGAGAGAAGGAGGACAACGCTTGTAAATACCGTTATGAAATGGAAAGTGAGTGATGCATGGGCGGTTGTCAGGAGAGAGCAGTATAACAACACCAAGGTTTGGAGGGAAAATAAGCGTGTTTTACAGGAGGAAGCTATCGTTCGTCCTTTCATCAGGTTGTGGGAGAAAGAAGGCGTTGGAGGTTTTTGAGGGGAAAGAATGAAATTCCTCTGTCAGAAATATAGTCGACGAAAAGTAACTGAAAATGTGACAGAGGTCAGTGGCATAACTGTTGCGGATCAGCCCGTACCGCCCACATTTTCGTCGAGCCCACGGTGCTATGGAGGCGCAGAATTAACGATGGACGAGGAGGACGTATTATGCCTTCCACCGAAGTTTGCGGTTTATGAACGAGTAGATTTAACATCAAGTGAAACCCAGATCGAGAAAGGGTTGGCAAAGTTACGCTGGTCGGTGCTTCGTGAGGGGAGTTCACAGAACTCTGATTTGAATGAGAGAAGTGAGGAGAACGGAGAAGAAGAAAGAGTGTGGCCTCTTAATTTAGAAACCAGCACCTTTGATTTGCGGTATCTGCGACCGACGGATCTTCCCTTTAACAGACAAGTATGCTTACCGGCTGCTCTAGAACACGATAAGGAGATTGATATGCAACATCTAAAAGGAAAACTGTTGAGAGCGACGAGAAGTTATATAAATGAACGAGGCGTGAGGTTTCCGAGAAGTAATTTGACACTTGAAGAGAAACGAGGGTTTAAGACTTGAAAGGCAAAGAGGATGTTGTTGTCTACCAGACCGACAAATCTGGGAGATTTGCTGTAGACACCGTGGAAAACTATCGTTTAGCGTGTCAATCACACATAGAGAATGACACCACGGTTACGCAGAGATTGCATGAGAGCGCGCAGACAGAAGCTAATGCTCATTCAGTTATGTGGGTGAGGATACTGAGTGCAGGTGATGGAGTCGGAGGAAATGCGAGAATCAAAAGCAACATGCTAGTGAAAGACTGCACACTTGCTCCCTTACACGCACTTCGGAAACATCATAAGGCCACAACTGATCGCAACCGCATTGGCCCACCGGTTCAACAGGTTTGTGGAGCAGTATCAGCTTACAACAGAAAATCGTCACACCTTGTAAGTCTTATACTGACGCAGGTTTGTAAAGAGGAAGAAAGTGTTTACATGAACACTGAAGAGATGCTGGCTGACTTTAAGCAATTAAACGACAGACACATCGTGGAGGACTTTGTTGTTGGCTCTGCTGATGTAAAAGCTTTGTATCCTAGCTTGGATATTGCATTTACAGTGGAGAAAGTGTGTGAAGTTTTCCACACAAGCAGTGTGCAAATTGTTGGCTCAAACACGGAAGACCTAGGACTGCATCTAGTGTTTAATAGAACTGAGACGGAGCTGAGAGATATGGGTTTGCTACAGTTCTGTCCTCGACGCAAGACCAATAGAGGCCGCCCACCCACCCTCACAGGTTGTGCCCTGGATGACAGTGTAAGCCCACGAGAGTTAAGCCTTGGTCACCACCTGCTGAGAGACCTGACGAGTATTCCACTAGAAAGATGTTTACGGAGGCTTTGAAGGCAGTTCCTCTGTTCATCATGGGGAACCACATGTACACGTTTGACAATCAGGTAAAGCTGCAAGCGAGAAGAGGTCCCATAGGCCTGGAACTCACTGGAGTTCTAGCTCAGGTGTTTATGGTTTTGTGGGGTAGGCAGTTCAAAAAGAAAGTGGGTTAGAGTTGGTTAAAGCTGTGGGCATACAAGAGGTATGTTGATGACATAAATGTCGTTATGAACACTACGAGACCAGGCCTCAGGTTTGTTGAATGTGAAGGTGAGGGTAAGGTGATCAAGGACGACGGCATTGCTATATTAGAGCGTCATGTTCAGACTGATAAGAGATGCATGGAGTTGGTCCGTTCAATTGGAAACAGCATTCATCAATCCACCAAGTTGGAGAGCGACTATCCGTCACAGCATGGGGATGGAAAACGACCTATACTGGATTTAAAGGTCTGGGTGGAGGTGAGAGGAAGGCAGACGGGAAACGTACAGGAGGACAAAGTCAAGGTGGTGTTACACGAGTTTTATGCCAAAGATGTTGCTTCTAAGTCCGTGATCAATGCGAGATCAGCATTACCATGGAGCTGTAAAAGGACAGTACTCACACAACAAGTGCTGAGGATCCTCCAACTGTAGCAGAGAGCTCCCGTGGGAAATTACTGTTGGTCACGTGAACAACATGATGGTACGTCTCCAGTACTCTGGCTATGATCAGACGTTCCGAGCGGAAGTAGTACGATCAGCGTTGCACGCCTACAACCACCTGGTAGAGCTAGATGCGAGTGGTGAGAAACCTTTGTATAGACCAAGGGGGTGAAGACAGTTAGAACGGGCGCAGGAGTGACGAACGAGTCATGAGACCTGGTACAGGAAAGGGGGGTTCAGCACAGTCACTTTTGTACCAGCAACACCGGCATCAGAACTGAAACATCGATTTGTGAGAGAAATTAAGGAGACGGGATTTAAGATCAAGGTCGTCGAGCAGTCAGGTACAACCCTCAAGAGATTATTACAACAATCAGACCCTTTTAAGGACAAGAAGTGCGGAAACGCCGACTGCATGGTGTGTCAAACGGGAGGAAAAGGATCATGCCGCAGTACTGGTGTTACGTACGCGTCCGCGTTCCAAGGGCTCTTATTTCATAGAGGTGTTCACATGGAGGTGGGAGACCCCAGGGAGGGTAAAGTAGAGTAGAGTAGAGTAGAGTAGAGTAGAGTAGAGTAGAGTAGAGTAGAGTAGAGTAGAGTAGACAAGGATATACCTCACAAATTAATGTGATTTGGTAAGCTGAAGCCACTCTAAAGGCACTAAGGCCACATGGTAGCGGGCATTACCCCTTAAATCTACCAAAGCAGTGGCCTTAGTGCCTTTAAAGTGGCTTCAGCTTACCAAATCACTGCTTGTTTTATGGATATGTGGGTACTTGAGCCTGAGCATTAGCTATGCCATGCTGATGAGGCCTAACAAGGCCGAAACAGCTGTCCATGGCTGCTAATGCTTGGGCTCAATCTTTGCTTTGGTAGATTTAAGGGGTAATGCCCGCTACCATGTGGCCTTAGTGCCTTTAGAGTGGCTTCAGCTTACCAAATCACATTAATTTGTGAGGTATATCCTTGTCACTCCAGCCACATCCCACAAGCTTTACGTTTTCACTGCTAGAGTAGAGTAGAGTAGAGTAGAGTAGAGTAGAGTAGAGTAGAGTAGGGGCGGTAGGGTAGGGTAGAGTAGGGTAGAGTAGAGTAGAGTATAGTAGAGGAGAGGAGAGGGGACTAGAGTACGAGTAGAGTAGAGTAGAGTAGAGAATGGTAGGGCAGGGTAGGGTAGGGTAGAGTAGAGTACGAGTAGAGTAGGGTAGAATAAGATAGAGTAGGGTAATTAATAATTAGATTGACCACGAGATTTCTGTGATAGCTGAGGGCACAGCCTTAATCAGCTATCACGCACGGAAATCGAGAACGAATAATCTAATGTTTTAGTATAAATCTACTAGTCGTTGAAAACTAAACAACTAAATTATCCAAATCCTACTCGCGGACACTTCGAAAAATCGAAGAAGTGGCCGCAATTTTGTTGAAAACCGCTTCTCGCTATCCATCACAGAATAGATAGTGATTAGAGTAGCCAATCAGAGAACGGCATTCGTGATAGAACGCTAGTAGATTTGTAATAAAATAGAGTAGAATAAGAATAGAAAATAGTATTAAATTTCGTGAGTTCCAGTTTTGGCAATAGTATTTTTCGAATTTTTTTTTTTTGAATCGCTAAAATTATGAAGAATAATGTAATGAATTAATACTGTACGTTACGATTTATATTTATTCGTCTAAGACCTTCTAACCTTCATCTTACATTGCCTGATTGTTTTTTCTTAACTGTTCCCTATATCTGATTACATGTGCTTTATTGCCAACGATTAAGTCCTTATACGGAGTACTGTCAATCATTGCTATCACTACATCCCTCTCTTTCTCTGAGAAAGAAATTAAACAAAACAACACAATCATCATGTATGCACTACGCAAGAAGTCAAAGTTAATTTCGCATTTTCAGTATAGTTCTTTTTGCTTTTAACGAGTCATAATCAGCCATGTCGACGTAATAATCAGGACGCCGTCGTTCACGTGCTGGGTAACGTCATTCTTGCTCCAACTCTGGTTGTGGATCTCTTCTCCCTTCCTCCTCTTCATCGATGTCACTAAGATCATGGGGTTCGTCAGGCAATGGACCGTTATACGGTTAAAGTGGGAGATGTGACGGGTTCGTTGGACGCCTGCTCTCTCCGCCGTTACCATAGTTCCCTTGAGGGCAATAGCGCGAAATGGTCTGTGATCGTAGCGAGTGCTGAACTTGTTACGCTTTTCTTGTTTCAGCAACACGGTTTGGCCCACTTTGAGGGTGGATTCTTGCGCACGGCGGGTGCGATCAGCATATTCTTTCATTTTAGCCTTGCGCTGCTGATCCAGGGTGGCTGCTTTTCGGTGCTGTTCCGGGGAGAGGTTGTTTGAAGTGTCAACGGCAGGAATGCCATTGCGAAGAGATCTGTTGTATAACAGCTCTGCTGGTGAAACACCTGTTGTTGAATGAGGAGTACAGCGGTAGTTGAGGAGGAATGGATAGAGGGCGGGCCGCCAGCCACGCCCTTCCAGCCGCGCGGTGCGAACTGCTTTGGTTAAAGGTTTCATGAATGATTCCACCAAGCCGTTTGTTTGTGGCCAAAGTGGAGTTACTTTGTGGTGGATAATACCTTTCGTCTTCATGAAGTCGTTGAATTCCTTGCTCTGAAAGGGGGGTCCATTGTCTGAAGTTATCTTCTCCGGGAGACCATGTGTGGCAAATATTCTCTCCAGGGATAGAATGACAGCTTGTGCGGTTGTGCTTCGCATGATTTCAACCCCAGGAAATCTGGAATACTCGTCTATCACCACGAACAGCATTTCTCCCGAGGGAAACAGGCCACAGAAATCCATATGAAGTGAACGCCAGGGATGAGTGGGCAGTTCGGACATTTGGACGGGGGTAGGAGACATAGCAGGACCAGTAGCTTGGCAAGCGAGACAATCGCCAACAAGTTTCTCTACGTCTTTGTCAATCCCAGGCCACCACACTTTGGAACGAAGTAGCTGTTTGGTTTTCACGATACCATGGCGACCCAGGTGAGCTATGTCCAGTGTCCGTGAGCGCAGTGCTTGGGTCATTACGATGCGAGTGCCATGTAACAGCAGATTGGTCTCAGTGACAGTTAGCTCTGAGCGCGAGTGGTAAAAGCGGTGAACATCGGGGTGCCATTGACCAGTTTTCAACACTGTAATTACTGCCTGTAATTGCTGGTCGATTTGGGTAGCCTGTTCAATTTCTTGAAGGGTCATTGACTTTGGTAAAGCGTGGGCAGCAATGAAGTTAACATATTCATCTGCGATATTTCGTTTGGACGTGGAGGTGGGTAACGGCATCCGGGATAATACATCAGCTGGGTTGCCTTCGCCCTTGCGGTATCTCACTGTGAAATCATACTGTTGGAGTAGCAGGGCCAACGCTCAATGCGGGCAGGCGGCTTAGACGTCGGGGTGAAGATCACTTCCAGGGCTTTGTGATCAGTGGACAGGTCAAACTTCGTGCCAATCAGATACATGTGAAAACGTTCACATCCCCAAACGACTGCTAATGCTTCCTTCTCCGTGTGAGAATACTTCTGCTCCACTTCCGTGAGAGAGCGACTAGCGTAGGCAACATGCCGCGCTGTACCATCCTTGACATATTACCATCGACGTTTGACAGAATGGCCCCGAGACCATAAGGACTAGCATCAATTGTGAGGGTGGTCTTCTTTTGCGGGTCATAATAGACGATAAGACAGTCAGCCATAATGGCATCTTTGACTTGCTCGAAGGCCTGCTGCTGTGCTTGTGTCCATTGATACTTCACACCTTTCTTGGTAAGGTCACGTAACGGTGCTGTGATAGTAGCGAAATTGCGAATGAAACGAGCACAGTAGTTGGCAAGACCAAAAAAACTTCTGAGTTGCGTTACATCTTGAGGAACTGTTGTGTTCTGAATAGCGGCTATCTTCTTTCTGTCAGCTTGTAAGCCTTGATTGGTCAGTGTATAGCCATAGAACCATTAAGCGACTCTTGCTTGTATAGGCACTTAGCAGGGTTAACAGTTAGCCCTTTAGAACTAAGACGAGCAAAAAGGGCATTAAGACGGTCGTCATGTCCTTTATCGGTGGAGCCCCATACGATGATGTCGTCGGCAATGTTGCGAGTTCCTGCAAGTCCTTGAAGTGCGTTTTGAATGGCATTCTGAAATACTTCACTTGCGGCGCAAATTCCGAACGGAAGTCGTTTGTAGCGAACAGACCACGATGAGTGATGAATGTAGTGATGGATCGAGACTCTTTGTCTAAGAGGATCTGATGATAGCAAGCTTTGAGGTCAACTTTGCTGCATTTTGTTGCGCCCGACATGTCTTGCAGCAACTCATCAACTGTTGGAATCGGATGACGTTCCCGCTTGATTGCTTTATTGGCCTGGCGATAATCACCGCATACACGAACTTCCGAGGGGTTGTTGTGTTTTGGAGCAACCACAAGTCCGCTAACCCAATCAGTGGATTCATCTTGGACAGCTTCAATGGTGTCTTTGTTGAAGTAATCGTCCAGCCAGACGTCTAATTGTTTGCGTAAATGAAAAGGTGTTCTCCTGCATGTCTGAGAGACTGGGGGAACGGACGGTTCAATGTACAACTTTTGTTCGTGATCACGTAGTTGTCCTATCCCTTCGAACACTTGTGGATACTGTGCTCGTAGCGTTGTTTCAGTTGCATGGCTTTGAATTTGGCGTTGCGTGTCGTGGTCACATTCTGGTTCACAGGGTGCAGAGGAGTATTGTTGGATCGTACGCGATAAAGTCTCACCTTGTTAATTCCAAAATATGTTTACGTTGTACAATAAAGATTGTCGAAATGAAATCCTTCTGAGTTGTGAACGTTTTTCGCTTCCATATCCTTTCTTGTCTCTCTCGTACGGCTCCTTCCGCCATGTTTATTTGCATATACCGCGGACCAAAGTATCGTGGGCTTCTAAGGTTACGAAACGGTGGCTTACACTAAAAAGAAGAGAAAAGGGAGGAAACCGATTTAGGCTCAATTTTTCGATTCCCTGTATCTGACACGAAATTCAATGAAAAGGCCTCATTTTTTGTATTTAGTTTGGAATTTTCACTTTTTAGCCAAATTGAACAAGAATTCTGTTGAAACGGTCGGGAAACTAACATTTTCGGCAGAGGAGATTTACGACCTCGTCACACCGCTTTCGTTCAATGTGCACCGCAACAACTGGTGACGGAAATGACGTATAGTGTGTTGTGACCTCGAAGAATAAACGTGTTGGAAGTACTCGCTGGCGGTCTCTATTTGTGTTTCGGGGTTCTACAGTAAGCGACAAGGATCGTTCTTTTTCACTCGCGGTTTCGTGGACGTATTTGTCGAGATTTTTCTCTTTTCAACGGCGGTTTATAAGCGGCGGCGAGATGAGCGGAGCTAACGCTAGTGGTTCAACCAGCGAGTCGGGAGGTGTTGGAAGCGTTTCTGTTTCCCTAGGTGTCGGTTCGTTAGAAGCACTGGTTTCGCAGACACTTGATGACTACATCGTTCCAAAGGCAAACGTTCCGTTTGAGAGGCACTTGTTTCTGCAGATTGCACAGGAAATCAGTGAAACCGTTGATCAGTTTGTTTGTCTGCTTCGTCAGCTTACGGTTAGCCGTGACTTCGGCGCCCGGGCTTCGGTGATAGAGAAGACCACTATATTCGAGATCATGTCATAGACAAGTGAACATTCGACACATGCGTCGGACGTTTTCAGAAAAGGAGGAGACCTTGATGCTCGAAGGTTTGCTGAGAATTATCGAAGCGTGAGAATTGTTCTAATTATTAGTTAGCTATTGTTTGAAGGGTATATGTTGTGACCTCGTAGAATAAACGTGTTGTTGGTATTTGCTGGCTACCTAATCTGTCTAGCTCAATTTGTGTTTCCCTGGTGGACGGTTTCGATTTTTTTTTTCCTGCGGTGGGTTTTCCTTGAGTGGAGCTGGCCTTTTGAAAGACAAACTTGCCATGTTTTTATCCTTCCCCAACGGGAGGTTACTCTCCCGTTTCCGGTCACTGCCCACTTCCGTCACCAGTTATTGCGGTTCACATCGAACTAGTCACGGGACGCTTGTTTCCTCCCTTTACTCTTCTTTTACTCGGCACTTCGTGCCTCGTTCGGAAAGCTTCGCTTTCCGATTTCCGAAGCTTATTCGTTGCCCTTCGGGCAAAGATCATATGCGCCCGCGGCCAGCGTCAGTCACGACGCGGTATATGCAAGTAAACATGGCGGAAAGCCATACCAGAGAGACAAGATCGGGGGATAAAGAAGGATATGGAAGCAGAAAACATTCACAAATCAGAAGGATTTCATTTCGACAATCTTTATCGTACAAAGTAAACACATTTTGGAATTAACGAGGTGAGACTTTGTCGTTTACGATCAAACAGAACTCCTCTGCACCCTGTGTTGTAATATGTCAAGTTCGATGGAAGTTTCGTAACTCAATAAAGAACCCGTCGGTTGATCGGTAACGTAAAACGTGGCGAGGGTCACTTTGTTCGCCGATTCCACTGCCGCTTGAAATTTCCCTCGCAAACGAGCGGTTTCGGAGCACCAAAGGCATGTATACGGGTCCTCGTCGGTGCCAAAGGAATCTGCTTCTTTTGCAGAATAGCTTTGTACGCTGACGGGTCTAGCATGTTCACCGATGCCCCAGAATCCACCAAAATGCGTACTGGAACACCTGCTATTGCAATCTTGGCAATTGGCTGTTACTTGTGTGATGTTGTTGTTGTCCCCTCAACAGTAAAGACGAATTCATCGTCCTCGTTGTCACTAAACGATACGCATGTTTGGTGAACACTGGAATTAGGAGCATCCACTGTGTTGACAGAATTCCGTGACTTGTAGCGAGCACCTTCAGAACTTGCAGTTTGCCGTGGCATTTGAGACAAGAAAGATTCCGTGACGCACCAGATTTCATTTTGCAGACTTGAGCGAAATGGCCCAGTTTTCCACAATGACCACATGTTTTCCTTGAGGCAGGGCAAGACGCTCTTCCTTGTGCGTGGGGAAAGTCGCCACCACAAAAAAAAAAAAACAACAACAACTCTTCGGTGCATTCAGGTTGTTAACTTGGATGCCAGACTGGTGAAGGCTTCGGAATTGCGCAATTTGGCGATCGGACGTTTCCATAGTGCGACCATATTTCAATAAATCTTCAAGAGAGAGTTCCTCTCGGAGTGGTTTGCGTCTAACTCTAGTAGATGTGCACTTCTCCACTAGCTGGATTTTAATTTCTTTGTCGATGTCACCGAATTCGCAATTCCGTGCAAGTTCGCGTAGACGCATGTGAAATTGATCCAACGTCTCATCTTCTCGTTGTTGCGCCTGCCGAAAAACATGTGTTTCGTACATGATGTTCTTTTTGGGTGAAAAGTACTCAGTAAGCTTCTCGACGGCTTTGTCAAAGTCTTTACTTTCGCCTGTTACGGGAAGGTTGTCGAAAATGGTCTCCACTTCTGGGCCAGCCAGATATAAGAGAAGTGCTCGCCTGCGGGTAGGGTCTTTGATGTCCATTGCCACGATAAATCGTTGAAATCGTTTGATCCACACGTTCCGTCGTTGACTTAGCGAGGAAGCATCTGCGTGAGGGTCAAAACGACTGATTCCCGAGAAATCAAGTCCTGTGGCCATCCTCGTCGCCAATGTAATGAATTAAGACTGTACGTTACGATTTATATTTATTCGTCTAAGACCTTCTAACCTTCATCTTACATTGCCTGATTGTTTTTTCTTAACTGTTCCCTATACCTGATTACATGTGCTTTATTGCCAACGATTAAGTCCTTATACGGAGTACTGTCAATCATTGCAATCACTACAAATAATAAGGTGTTTTTGCATGACTTATTGGTGTCAATGCTCGCGATGAAGGCACTCAGTTAAATTTCGAAAGGGCCAGAAACTAGCTACACGCCCAACTATGGATTTTCAGCCCAAACGGCTTTTCTTGAAATCGTACCCATTTCACGGTCATGTACGATGTCACACTCGGAAAAGAAATATACCGCTTCGGTCCGCTCACTCATAAGTCCCAGGGTGTTCATAGTTTTAGCCCGAATTTTCAGCGTCTTCTCGATCGCTCACTTACGTGAATTGTGAACCATCGTAAGGACAGCTGAAATGCGGGCTAGGTTGTTCTGGACCGAATCGACATTTTGGCATCATTATCAGACACATCGTCACAGCCCTGTACGGGTGGACAGCGGGAAGAAAGGCCACAATAAGTGGCTTACAACACGTTGGTGCAAATTTTAAGTCAGGGAGAGTTGCTTCATCTTCTTTTAACAGTTAATCTACTTGGCCGGAATGAACCCCCCACCCCAACCCGAAAAAAGACAGGAAGAGACACCTCGTAAGCGAAAAAATAAAAAGGGTTAGTATGGCTTTCTGGAGCCCTGTTTTCAACAATCCAGATATATTGATATTTATTTTTATATAGAAATATATTTATAGTTCTGGGTTTTAGGGCTTGGAATGATTTTCCCCCGTTCCACCGTTTCTGGTTTTAGGGTCGCCCTGCCGTGACGCCGCAAATTGATGCCTTCTTTACAAACCGGAAATTTCGAGCGGGATCAGAAACAGTTGTATCCTTCCTCAGAGAGCTTGTTGCCTGTGTAGCGATATTTTAGTGCTTCTGCTCAATGTACTGATTATGTTTAAGCGCGAACCGAGAAAAATCTAGGATACTATTATTACGCTTGTGATGTGGACAAGCGAGATTCGTGAATAATTAGTCACAAGAGTTGGATGGATAATGTGCTACTTCGAAGTCGAACATACCTTTGTCTCTATCTTCACAAATAACCTCTGCTTCCCTTACTTATACCACAGAGATAATTGTCTGAAACAAGCGACAGGTTGTTGTTATCGGCGATTTTTGCGCACTGTAATGGAGGTATAATAGTTGCCGTTTATGTAAATTCTCTGTTTGTCGGCGGTCGGTCAGTGCACATTTCTTTGTCTTCACATTGAATTGTACTCAATAATTACCACTTTTTAGCGATAAAAAGGGCCAAAACGGTAACTCAACCCCAACTCAAACTCAAACTCAACTCAACCAATATCTAGAGAGGAAGAGGTAAGACTTACCTCATTCTCTCTTGACTCATGTGTACAAATATGACTTGTCTGTTCTTCTCTTACCACTTTGTTTAGGTTTAGTTATCGGCTATTATTTCGTGGGAGGGAACCGAAGTCCTAGAAGCCTCATGGTTTTTATTAGGTTCCCTCGCCATTGTTTTTCCTCGTTGTCCTGTCTGTTTTTTCTTGTTTATCATTGCAATTTCTGTGTGTTAATCATTGTAATTTATTAATCATTCCAGTTCATTGTGTGTGGCAAATAAAAAAATAAATCAATAAATAAAACTCATAAGTTGATCATTATCCTACATTACCTTTCAAAAGCAAATAGAGGATAAAAACCGTCCTCGCCAGTGTACAGGCACAAATGTCGTTCAAAACGAAGGTCAGTTCCTCTTGATAAGCTTCTGGAACCTGAGACAAGGAAAGGACTATGTTCCTTGGGTCACCAACGCCGCAAGCGAGAATCGACAGAGGTTTGGAATAGTCGCAGCCTTCATTCAGGGGAAGATTGATGAGGTCCACAGCAATGGTGTTACCCCAGTAATATGAAGATGCAGTGCCCAGTGTAGTCTTGGACACGAAAACAGACCTCAGTTTACACGACATTTCGCTGGTTTCCTTAGTTATCTGATAGCAGTCGGCCCTGTGTTTCGGCCAGGATTTCGTTTGACATTCTTTATCGCAGTAAAACACTTGCGTACAGCAGCCGCACGGTTTTAATCCAGTGTTTTCCTTACCGCATCCAGCACATTTCCTCTTCAGCGTAGCTGTCTTGCAATCCACTTGATGTCGAAACTCATCGCTGCCTTTGCAGTTATCGCTGCAGTAATACGCCACTTCACATTTGCCGCAGTAGATCTTTGGTAACTGAGGAGGCACGCATATGATATCGCAGCGCCAACACTGGTCCTTCCTTAACATTTCTGCTGAGATTATCCACTATGAGAAGAATCACGAACTAATCAATACATGAGCGGAATTTTATCTTATTTTTCTTTTGTTTTTTTGTTTGTTTGTTCCTTCCGAGAAAAATGAAGTTTTTCCGAGAATTCGGGTCATGCACTACTTGTTGTTGGTTCCAGAATGTTACGTAATCACAAAGTGCGTCTTCTGGTTGGCTCGTTGTCTTCTTCGGGTTTCCGCGTTTTGTTCTTTCACGTCACTTCTAATCAAAAGAAAATAGGAAGTTTTCCCGGACTTTGAGTCAGTTACGCACAACAGGCCTAGGACTCATTTATATTTCGGCCTCTTGTTAATGTTTGACTGGTACTCCTTTTTTGGCTTCCCCGACAGTACATAATATCCATTCGAGAAAAAATATGATTTTTCGAAGTTTTGAGTCACTCTAGATCTTTTACCAAAGGTTATACGTTTTAGATCTTGATTGTTATGTAATCACACTTCCCTCCCTTTACTTTGCTCATTCTCATTTTAGGAAACAAAATAAGTTTTTCATGCTTGAATTTCAAGCAGACTTCAGCCGGTATTTCTGGAGAAAACCGCTGAGAGTTTTCCGAGACTCCCCTTTTGGGTAGGTACCTTGTTCATATCAATCCAGTTTAACCCTTTCCCGTGCGCCGTTTTGTAGGTCGTTTTTTGCATTTTCCCGATTGTAGGAGGTCAAGTCAATCTCGTTATTCCATATAAGAGGTTACCACGGAGATTTCGCTGGTCCACAACACAGAATGCTCTATCCTTGTTGTCACGCTCGTCACGCTAGCTGTCCGGTTTATTTCTAAACGATTCCAGCAGCTACAATTCTTTGCGTATTTGATTTATAAGTGAGTTTTTCGAGCCATTTTCCACCTCAGAAGCCCCCTGCCTAGCATCATAAAGCTACGTTGATGGGTAGAAGCAATCCTTTGAAAGAAAATAGAGGTGAGAAGCAATTTTACACGAAGTGGGCCGCTTAACGTATTCGAGTGAGTGATGGCAATTCACGGAGTGAAGGTGTGTCTTTAGCCCTTTTGTGAGTGGATTCCGGGACATGGCATGTTTATTTTGGCGAGTTTTGACTTGTAAATAATGCAATCGCTGGCAATTCACGGAGTGAAGGTGCGTCTTTAGCCCTTTTGTGAGTGGATTCCGGGACCTGGCATGTTAATTTTGGCGAGTTTTGACTTGTAAATAATGCAATCGCTGCAATATTTTGTCAGCAGGACCGGGTGGCTCGACACTTATAAGAAAAATATCTGAAATGGAAATTGGCGGTCTTCCATGTCGACGTTATACAAGAAGTATCCAGAATTCCATTGGGTCACAAAATCGAAAATTACAGACGGTGAGTGCAAGTGAAATCAAAACCGTTATCCGCGTCGCGCTAAGCAAGGGAGCAGGAAAGTGTGGTGCCGATCCTACGAAGTAAATTTGACGTTTGCTGACAATGTAGACTTTTAGCTTCAAGAGGTATTTCTGTTTTAAAATCTTCAAGACAAAGTTGCGTATTTTTTGGTGTTGTACAAGGCCATTCTAAGCCAACATTTGGGTTCACAACCGAATAAACGGTCATATTAAATAAAAATTGGGAGTTTTGGTAAGTTTACGGGATGACAAAGTCTAAAAGCTGAGTATTTGGCCATAGCAATGATTCATTTCAGCCATTTGGGTAAGTTGGAAGTCTTCAAGGCAATGATTCCCTGAAGAATCATATTTACTGGAGCGTACGGAAAAGAGTTAAACATGACGCAGTGGTAACAACGCGAACATTTTGATTGGAGGATACGAATAGAAACATTTACGTATTTCCCTGATCAGTGCTTTTACGCTAATTAACGAGGGTGGTAAAGGGTATTTTTGTGAGCCGTGAATTGCCTTTCTTATTTCCCATGAAATGTGAAATGGTCGCTTTTTTCCTCGAGAAACGTGATTTTGGTAATTACCGTGAGCCGTGATTTTTTATTAAAATTATCCTTTAAATGAGATTCGGGAGTTAAATTCACTGTGAACTGTGATTTTGTTTCATGCTTCTTTAATATTGAGAGAAATTGTAACAATAGATACCATAATATGACACAGTTCGGTACAATTATATTGCTTTCCATTGCAATATGAAACGTCATTCTTGACCCAGGGCCGTAATTGCCTTGGGATCGTGTCTGGGATGGCTTTGCTCGTCAATGCAAACCGCCTCTGAAGGTCGCGAGATTCTACCAAATGTAACTGTTTTGATGAGTTACATGGCAGACGGTAACAAGAAATCGTTAATCCACAAGGACAATGCCCGTTTTCCAATGTTCGCCGTGACGTTAAATCGTGAGCCCCAAATTAAACAATAATTGCAAGCACATTTTTACGTTATATCCTGTGTGTATTTATTTGTTTGTGGGTGTTTTTTGGCTGTTCACAACCTAATTTGAACTTGCTTTGTACTGTTAACATTTAGTAAAAATAAAACTTAAGTTCTTTCATCAATCTTGTTACAATCTCCAATGAAGTCTGTGATTCAGACGAAACCAGTCGAATAGTTATTTGATTTGATTTGAGATTTGTAATTAGTAGGCGAAGAGCCACTTTGTGGAAGTACTACTAATAAATCGCTTATTATTATTATAATTATTATTATTATATTATTATTATTTTATTATAACTTTAACAAGAGCTTGCATAAGACAAGGCAATGCTTTGACTATAGTTCTTCTTCTTCTGACTAAAGTAAGGGATTGTATGTTTTATAATGTGGGAGGGTGGGCTGGAGTAATGTGGGGGAGGGTATATCAACGTTAGGGGAAGAGTCATCCATTTATTTCTTAATTCTAAGGGAGGGTCATGCATTTTTTTCTCTCAACCTAACCGTATAGCGAATGCTAGAACTGGCTATGTAAGCTAGAACTGGCTATGTAGATCTTGGCCATCAAGACTTTTTCCGCCAAACCATAGTACAGCAGAGAACGCGTAATTCATGCGAACTTAATTATCACTTACCTCATGTGAAACAAAAGTATTTAAAATATTCCTTTTATTATAGATCTATTCTTGCTTCGAACAAATTGCCAACAGACACAAAAAGTGTGGAATCACTTTAGACTTTTAAACGCAGGTTTTTATATTCTTACAGTTACAAACTTGTTTCTTATACTCTTCCAGATAGTGGGCTGTAAGTTGAACGCCTAAATACGACTGGGAAATTGGGGTGAACTGTATTGGGAGTGGGGGGTTTCTATTTCTATTTTATAAATTCATTTTAACTTGATTATATACATACTTTTATTATTATTATGTAAGTTGGGGCTGGATTTTAATTAGGACACCGTCCTGTTTTCTGCTCCAGTTGCTGTTATCTATTTCTTTTTTATCCATTTCTTTCTTTATCTATTATTTATTTATATGAATGAAACGAATTCAATAAAGTTAAAAAGTTAAAGTATGTGCTCAGTCAAGACAGGTTGTGACGTGAGTCCAGCGATTTCCCTTGGCACGCACCACAAAAGGAGGGAAAAACAAAGCGTAACATACAAACCCCTTCCCACAGTCCCACAACACACCACCATGAATTTAAAACAACTAATATTTAATTGATTGGAGAAAAGTAAACACGGCAAAATTAATACTAAGAAGTAAATAATTCTTGACACTATATACTTACAATTATGGCCTAAGTACTACGACTACTACTAATTAATCCCTAAACTAATTAAGTTAGTAAAACTACTTTAAGCCTTTAAACCTCTACCGATAGCGAAACTAAGTCCTACAACAAAACTATTAACAATTATTTGCAATTAATTTAAACAGTTCAGTTCTTTCCTTGTTCTTGAAAAAAACAAACCGCAGCTTCAACGTTCACACCAACAAACCACACCAACTGTACGCACAACAGACCTTTTCCTTCTTCACCTCTGGCGCCTTCCTTTTCTTTGTCTTTGCTCCCGTCTTATTTGTCTCCTTCACTTGTCTTCGACTTCTCTGCACTTGTGCTCAACTTCTCTGCGCTTGTGTTTAACTTCTCAGCACTCGCGCTCAACTTCTCTGCGCTTGTGTTTAACTTCTCAGCACTCGCGCTCAACTTCTCTGCACTTACCGCCACCGACAAAAGGGGTTTTGTCTTGGGAAAACACGGCTGGCTCCTGCCAATGACTCTTGGCAGTGACTAAAAGCGACTTCGCCTTCCTTCTTACAGTACTCACTTCGACCTCTTCCTTGCTTCTCAGACCTTTTGACCTTCCAACTCACTCCAACCACGTTTTGCAGCTTACATTTATAAGTTTATACTAATTAGTTGTGCAATTAACACTAAAAAAGCTGACTACTCCTTACATAGCACTTACAAAAATCAACACTTAAGGACAATAATCTTACATAACGTTCTGATTACACAGTGCCTGAAACTACACGGCACACTACGAAACGTACATTTATTTATGAATAACAAATGTTTAACAATTAACACTTTACATGGATACTTATTGAAAAACACGGTACCTTACATTCCTACATTTGCAGCACTATACTAAATTAACACTAAAGGGACAATAAACTTACAAGCTTTTAAAAATGAGGGACTAAGTTACAATACAGCTCTAATTACTAACTACACTACAATGTTGAACAAACACTAGTTAATTAACACTAGGACCATACGAAATACTAAAACCGAAAAATTGAAACAAAAAGCTAAAAAACAAAAACAAATCATCACACAGGTGCATGAAATCTACGGTTTGATATATCAGCATTGCCAGTATTCTCACATACAATACCATGCACAGTAAAGGTAGGCATTTATTAACCAACATTTCTACTTTCAGTTAAAACATCTCGTTATAGGTTCGTGAGTTTCCTTTACTGTGGTTTCGAAAAAATGAATTTTCGAAAACAACGGAAAATAGGCAAAACATGGGAACTTACAACGTTTTTGGGGGACGTCCTTTTTAAACTGACTTTATTTAAAGGGCCATGCTTTATTTTCAAGACATAATTATAAGTGGAGGACCTTGCAAAATTACTCCAGCCCCTTCCCCCCACATTAAAAACGTACATTGCCTAAGAAATTTTTTTCTCGTGAAACGTGAAATCCCCATTTTAATGTCCGTGAAATGTGAAACGGCCATTTTATTTCCCGTGAAACGTGATCAAGATGCCCCCTTTACCGCCCTCATTAACAAGACGGTCCAATTGGACAGGTGCGAATGGTAAGGCGGACTATGGGATACCAAACGTTTATAGACGGCATCTACTCTCTTTAGTGGTGGGATAAATCTAAAAGCGTGCAAGCTAAAGCGTTTCACTGAAAAACAACAAATATCAAACAGCCATTGAACTCTCTTCACTTTTACGTGGGATCAGCATCCCCAAATTCGTGAGTGTCAGGTTTACTCGGAAATCAACACAAGGACGACTATTTATCGTATACTATGTTGCTTTCACAGTGCTCTCACAGCTGCAAGGAATCAAAATTAAGTTTGAATTAAATCTTCTTCAATCCCTTATCTTTGTATGTCACACACTGACAAGTTTGTGCCAAACATTTGCATCGATCAACAGAAAAACTGATTTGTCTGTTCTGTAGTTTTTCATGTCCTGTAACTAATTTTGGCTAATTCAGTGCAAACTTAACTGTTAACGTAATTTCTTTTTAGTAATAACGTTTATTGCTGACATTACCTCATCCAAAAACCAATCAAACAGTAAGGAAACTAAAATGTAAACACTCACAGCTGCAAAGAAAATCAGTTGCTTGAGTGTCCAGTAAGTATTGATCTGGTCTTCATTATATTTTACTTAACAAAATATGCCGGGGTTAATTTACCTTCTTATCGATTTTCCGGGCGTGTGACGAAACTCACTCAATTAATTTAATTTCAGTTCACTAACATATGTGATAAGTTCTGCTTTACAAAAAAAACATTTCTTGTTGTAAAAATAGGTACATGTATGTTAGTAGTGTTAGTATTGTCAGCAAAGTTGCTGGCAATTGTAATGTTAGTGTTGTAAGTAGGGCCAGTATTGTAAAATTGTAAATAAATAAAGTGTGACTTTCAAAAAGCAAACTTCTCCTTTATGACCCCTTCCATCTGATCTTATTTAACAAATTGTCTGAATATTAAACATGAATGCTGAAAATTTCTTACAGTCAATGTTACAACAATCTACGGACCACCATTATATTCCATATCGCGTAGTTGATTGTTTACGGTTGTTAGATCAAGTAAACGTTCTTAACTTCGTGTCATCAGTAGTGTCTACAATCCTTTCTCTCAAGTAAAAGGCGCATTTACCTTCAGTTGGTTTTATGTCGTTTCCTGACCTTTCGTTGGTTCAGCAAAATCTAGACTTAACAATACTCAAGTGATCTAGGCTATCAGAAAACAAAACTCAAATCAAAATCAAATCAAATCAAAAGTATTTAAGCTCGATAGCGTGGGGAGTGGTTGCCCAATCTCTTGAGCCGGGTTCTCATGTATTAAACGTCCGAGCATTCCGGATCGAATTGGAATTTAGAAGTGCAGGTTTTTGAGGAGAAGCGAAAACCGGAGTACCCGGAGAAAGACCTCTCGGAGCAGAGAAGAGAACCAGCAACAAACTCAACCTACATATGACCGCCGTCGTGTCCGGGAATCAAACCCGGGCCACATTGGTGGAAGGCGAGTGCTCTCACCACTGCACCATCACTGCTCCCAAAAAGAAAAGAAACGGAAGGATTCAGCACAGATCCAGATCATTCGTTACAAGTATTTTCGTTTGTCTACTACCCAGGAGACATCCTCAAAAACAAATTGCCAGGAAAGGGGTATTAAAATAGAGAATTCACAGATCTCTTTGGATTACAGTACCCAATAATGGATCTTTACTATTTCTTTATCCCCTTATCCCTACCCTTTCGAAGAAAAAATATTGTATACCTGTATCTGTTGGTGCTAAGAATCAGATCTAAGCCACGCACAGATATGAAATTCTTTTACATTTTAGGCCTCAGTCTTAAACGTTTAATGACGATTACCATCATCGATCATATGTACAAATCTTTCCCCGGATTATCATTTTATACATGGTGTTACTGAAGATTCTGATGACTTTGTACATTGTGTTCATCAAGAAATCCACGTTTATTAAATCTAGCAGTTCTGTTTCAGCTCCTAAAATAAGCTAAAATTCTCGAGCCGGATAGGACATGAAAATGAGTATTGAGACTTATCCGCTCAGAAACAAAAAGGAAAAATGGTACACGAGTGCTGAGATTGTACAGCGATCGTTCCTGCTGTGAAAAGTCAATTCAAGTGGCATCCACTTCATTCCTTCGTAGCTTCTGCTGCTGAGTCGGCGCCCTCGAGTTGCCATTCCAGCGCTCTCTCATATCCTCGGACCATAACCACCCTACGACAATTCAGCGCCCATTTAAACGGAAACACGTTGTTCTCGTTTCTAACGAAGTCACGAAGCTGAAGCCCAAGTGAACATACCAGAGATTTCACTGACGGGATTTTGTTCTTCCTTTTGAAAGTAGCGAGTTCTTTCTCTGTGTAAGAAGCTAGCAAGGATGCTCGCAGAATCATGCGAAATTCACCAGATAAATCTAGATATTCCACCACAGTGGACAGCCCGGACGAATCCACTAGTTCACGGTTTCCCGTGTCTTTGAAAGCTTTGTCACACAGGTCATCTATGCCTACAACGTACGGCAACCAGTAAATGATTTGCGGCATAAAATTTCGAGGCCAGTTGTCCGTCTCAGTCAGCATGACTGCGTGGGGATTGGATTTGTTAAGAATCCCTTTGAATTTTGTCAATAAGGCAGTGAGGGGGTAGTAATCCCATAAGTTTGAAGTGATGATCCTGTCATATCTGAGATCGGTTGGCAGGAAAGGCTCAATATTTTGAACGTCACATAGAATCAAGTGCAACTTCACCTGATCACTGGTCAGTTTTACAAGGAATTTTTGAAGGATTTGTTTCAGGAAGATGGTGTATATCTTTGGCAGAGAGTCAGCGTAACAGGTTTTCTTGATTGCTTTGTAATCCCAGCCAGTGAACGGGAGCACATCAGGAGGTATGCCGTAGTGAAAGTCAGAGTTCGATGTAAAGCGAAGAAATCCCCGTCCGGTTAAAGTAGCGTTTTGACAAGTAAGCTCTGCTGCATTTATTGACGAATGAAAAATTCCCGTGTCAAAAAAATGTTGGGCAGATATCCTGTGTGCAGTAGGGATAGCATGCATATAACGGTCAAAGCCATCCTCCCTTTCTGGATCAGAAGAATGAGTGCATTGTCTCAGTTCTTCAACCCAAGGCCCTTTACGCTGTGACAAGCGAAGCCAGGTGGTCCAAACGTTCTTGAGCAGGCTCAGATGGTCAGCAGAAACCTCCATCAGCCCTCTAGTAAGAGTGCACAGTTCAGTAGCTGTCACGAGATCTTGAAGTGCTGACGTCAGCAGAGCGAAGTCTTGTTCGGAAATTCTCACCGAGTACCAAACACGAACCACTGTACCTGTGACGTCATCTCCTCCTAAAGAGGATGGAATAAAGGAAAAACAGCGGTTAAAATTTGTTCTCACAGCTACATAGAGTTTTCGGCAGTCAACTGTAGCAACTTCTTAAACTCATAGCTGCTCTACCTCAACATATTACGCTGTGACAGGAGCCCATTACTATGGTGATGGGCTCCTGGCTGTGATCAAAAAATGTGTAGTTTAGGCCACGAAGTAATAGGGCGCCTTATCCCTCTTGAGTGCAGACTTCGCTTCCAAACAGAAGACTCAGGCTCCAGGCTCAATTCTTGAACGTTTAATCTTACAAAAGCACTGATTTACATGACCGAAAGACCCACGAGCGAAGACAACGTTCGATCCGAACAGTCCACAATTCCTAGCGCTAGGAATAACATGTGATACCTAGTCGTCTCGCAATCTGTAACATGATGCCTCGTTTATCGTAAGTTTTGAGGCCCATAGAAAAGTCAAAAACTGGAAATAAAGGCTACATGTTTTTGGAAATTAGGTGAAAAGTTTTATATAGCGGAAAAAATACTTTGGAGTTAAGCTAGTCCAATAAGTCAGAACAATTTTAATGCGACAATGGTCAACTGTTCTGAGTATATGTTTTTTGAGGTATAGTATGTTGGCCTATTTCCCGGACTTCCCGGACACTTCGACTTTACAATTCTGCATTTCGTTGTAAAAACGAAACAGTTCCCAACGTATGTTTCGAACACTTGTCGAGTAGTCTACTTTTGCTTGTTCTTTTCGTGGCCGAGCTACTTTCCGTTTAGGCAGGAAGATTTAAGTTTTCGTCGAGGTAAGTAAAATTTGTTTCTTATTGAATGTCAAGCTAAAAAAACTAGCTTTTTCAGCATATAAGAATTTTCCGTTTGCAGTTTCGTATCTCTGAGCAAGACTACTAAAAAGTTCAATTGCATTTTTGTGAGGTGTGCCTAATTCCGGACACCTAACGATAACGGGCAAACAATAGGTATTTTTAAAAGGAAATGCATGGAATACCTGTTGAAAAACAAGTGTTTTGTGATTAATTTATCATTTTGACTGTAAAAGCAAGATCGGTGGTCGAAATGCTGAATGATGATTTTTGACTCCAGCACTGCACGAATTTATCAATATCCACCCATGAGACCCATGAGAATCTTCCGAACTCCGGCATTTGCGGTCTGATGACTTTTGCGCTAGTATGAAAGAAAATAATTTAAAATTCGGCAAAATAATGCAAGTTTTTCAAGGAACATTTCTTTATTTAACTTTTGTATTATGTATTTTGCCATGATCGAGAAGAATATTTCAAAGAAAAAGGGAGTATTTATCTCGTAACGATCGTCCGGAAATAGGGCTACTTGTCCGGAATTAGGGCACCGAATTTGACGTAGTCTTTCCGCAATTACAAAGAAACCAAAGAGCTTCAATCGATGAAACTTCACGCCCTAATTACCAGCAGTGGAAGCTGCAATGTTTGCATTTTAACTCGTTAGTACTGTTTTGAGATAAGATATTACAGTTTTGCAAAAAGTGTCCGGAAATAGTGCAACTACTGTTGTCTACTGAGAAAGCAGAACAACTCAGGAGACAACACGCAATTTCAAACATATACTTTAGGCGTGGAATTTGTTTGAAGTGTATTGATTAACATGTCGTATTTACCCAGGCGAAACAGCGGCTTTTGTATGTGTGTTTTCAAGCAGTTCAAAATTGATTGAAATCTTGGGAAACGTTTCTCTTTAAACTTCACAGCCATCAAGGAACTGTTTACAAGTCAAAGGGAGAAGTTCAGCAATGTGGTTTGGCCGTCAGGCGTTCGCTGAGCGATATCTAGAGTTCGTAAAAATGATAGTTATAAATATCATATTTGGGAGCATTCGTTCCAGTAAAAAGTTATCTTAGAAATGTCCCTACTACAACGGATGCTCCTAAATATGATATTTCTAACTGCCATTTTTACAAACTACCGTATATTGGTTTTTATTCATCTTACACTAGGAAGAACATTTCTTCTATTATCAATAAGTATGTTAATAATTTAAAATGCCATTTAAACTAAAAAACATTTTAAGTCCTAAAGATTCTGTTCCGGATTCGTTGAAGTCACGTGTTGTGTACCAGTTTACTTGTGCGGGCTGTGGAGTTCGTTATATTGGTGAAACCAATGGGCGTTTTCACATAAGTGTAAATGAACATCTTCTCTCAGTTCTTCCCATTCTTAGCTGCCAGCTCTTTTCATCAACTTCAAATCAAAGAGAGCTTTCATATTGAACAGTTGAAACCCGAACTTAACAAGCGAGTTGAGCATGTTATATTAGCATTTCATTTTTAAATTGTATTTACGTGTTTACCGTTATTATTCGTTTTGTTTTCTGTGATATTATTGGTTAGTTTAATGTGTTGACATTACGTTTGAATACACCATGTTGCTAATGATCAGTTCCTGGTGAACTGTGCGTAGATCCAGTCCTTTGTCGGGGGAAACGATCAAAATTACAATTTCAAATTACGTTCTATAATGGCCGTTTGCCTCCACCAAGGACTGGAAGTACCCACAATTCACTGTTCACAAGGAACTGGTCATTAGCAAATGGTGTTTTTATAAAGAAACACTGTATGAATAGTTATATGTACCTTGTAATCCTTCACTATTGTACTCATTTGGCTCAAAATAATGTTTGAAAAATCGAAACATGTTCCAGAAACTTAAAAAGTGTTGTTGTGATTTTTAAAATAGCTGCCAACGGTGTGACATTTGTGCTTTCAAGATCATTTGGAAAATAAATTATGTAACAAACCTTTGAACAGCGTGTACAGAAGCAACACTGTTCTGGCCAGAGTACATGGACAGATGTCGTTTAACACGAACGTCACTTGTTCTTTATAAACATCAGGCAAAGAAGCAATCGTGAGTAGAACATTCCTGGGATCACCAACTCCACACAACAACAGAGCCAGCGGATCAGAATACTCCTCTCCTTCATTCATGGACAAGTTGAGCAGGTCCACAGCTGGTACATTGCCCCAGTAATAGGTGGCCACGACGCCAGGAATGCTCTCTTTCATGTCGTGAAGCTTCTTCATTTGTTCTACTAATTTAAGCGTTTTCTCAACAGTTTCTTGGCATGACACTTTGTGTCGTGCCCAGTCGTTTCTCTGGCACTCGATGCCACAGTAAGTCACCTCCAAACAGTTTGAACACTTCAGCATCCCTTCTTGTTCAAGACCGCAGCTCAAACACTTCGTCTTCAGCACTGCTGCATCGCAGTCTGGCTTGTGCCGCCATATGTCTTGTTTCTGGCATCGTTTGGAGCAATAGAACGCTACTCTGCACCGCGCACATTGCTGAGTGCAGGGTCCCTCACACCGCCAGCAATGACCAGCTCTGTTCATGGTAATTTGCTCACATGTCCTCTCTGTGGGGAAAGAGAATGAACTCACATAATAATCTTTTGAAAGGTGCCGTACTGCAGGCCGCAGCTTTAATCTTTAATCTTTAATCATTATTAATACACGGTAAAAAATTCATCAGGTATCCTAAAACCTCAAATCCTAATCCTAATGTTACCTTAACTTACAACAATATACTACTTACAAACCTGTTTTTCATGAATGCCGTGTGTTAAAAAATTAAGATACAGAAGTCGTTTAAGTGGAAAGACGGCAAAACACAGTTCTTTCATTTCAGTTAGAAATACCTTTACCTTTAAGGTGAAAACATCCCCTTAGATTGGGCTTTTTGCATTTTGTAGTCTTGCCACTAACGCCGCAGTAACTCGTAGATCAGTGCAGCTATTGATAGCAAAAAAGAAGTGAAACGTGCTTTCACATTTGCTTTTATTGATAGAAAACGATTTCTGCCTTATGATTAATGTATTCTTCTTTTCCGAGAATTCCATAAACACATGCAAAGTTATTAATACATGGGCCAGTCACCCGTGCGTGACTGTAAATACACCCTTGCACGGTTCTGAAGACGTCTTACTTGTGCGGACAAACATGCATACGATTACAGTAAATGAAACGGGTTTTAAACGGGTTCGAACCTCTGTAAGTGCGCTCGCGGACTGACAGATTTTCAAAGTTTGAAATAATATTTTGTATATCAGAGCGGGGTTTAACGTCCTCGAAAATCTCTTCCTTGAAACAAGATAGCAAAGGGTCTACACTAAAAGGGTTTCTTCAACGACGCTATCTTCTAGTCCTTCTAGGTCACGTGAAGGTATAACTATAACTGTGGATTAATGCTTTCTAGAAATTGGAATAATTACCGACTGCATCTTAATGGCGACCATCAGATCGGACTACGAGTAAGAGATCGAGTACGAGTACGACTTTTCAATTCCTCGTCGCAAGCTTAGATTATCATGTATGACACCAAATCTCGTTCCTAGAGCCTCATTATATTCTGTTTAACAACACTGAGCAGCGAGGCCTCTGAGGACGCAACCGTTTTGAAATTTGAAAGTCGTACTCGTATTTCAATCTCGCACTCGTAGTCTGATCTGAAGGTCGCTAATGACCTGAGGTCGGTACATTTAGCAAGCATTCAGAGCGACGACGGGAAATATTTACCTGCTGTCCAGGCTGGCTCCTCATACAGAAGGAGGCTTGTCCTTTATAGGAATACTCACGACTCCAAATAATTCAGTTGGAGTGCAGTCAGTGCATTCTTTGTTGTGTGGAGAATCATGGACTTCTATACGCCGTGGAGTGAAATATCTTTAAGCTTGGAACTAGTTACGTACAACTTCCGGGTTTCAGCAAAGATATTCCAAAGACATTCACATCTCAGTGTTCCAATTCAAGTGCATGAGTCCGTGTTTGCCCGATCAATTTAGTGAGTCCCGTCGCTTTCCGTCAATATATCTAGCGAATATGACGCACAAATTCGCATATTTTCAATTCAACTCATCGCATGACATTAAAGAGTACTTGCTATAAGACTGAAGTCTTTAATAGACCCTATGCAAAAATGGTTGTCTTTAAATTATTCTTTTGTTCGTATTCAAAATAGCCTAACTAGCCTCGTTTTTGAGACAAAAATTCTAAAGAATTTCTTATCCCGAACATGATTAGTGAGGCTATTTCGAATGCGAACAAAAGAATAATTTAAAGGCAGCCATTTTAAGGAATTTGTAATCGACAATTCACGCGCGCAACATGACGACTACGAAACAATTTTGCATATATTACGAAATTCTCGGGAAAGGGGAACACATCGAGAAGTCAGACACCTTGCTCTGATTTTAAAGAAAGCTGTTATTTAACGGATAAGGTATGGATTAGTGCTGGTGCAACTCGGTTTATGGTTATTTATTGCGTTTTAAGCTTAGATTGAAGCTCATGGAATGGTGTTCTTGCTGTCTTCTGGTTATCCTTGCTTTGAACAAATGAACCAGTTTTATTGTCGAAACTCAATCTACAGTCGCTGCCGAATTTTTAGTTTATAGGCATCTGAAAAAATTGAATTATCAGCTTTTGGGAGATTTACATTCGGTTGTACAAATCGACTTTCCTTTACACGGTAGTACTCGATGAGGATAACTGGAAGAATGACAAATTCAGGTAACCAAATTACAATCGCTAAAGATTGATCAGAGAGAAAAAGGTGTGGAAAGTTAACTTTCCTTTCTTTCTCGACAGTTAAGCGACAAGAGCCGAATGAACCGAAATGGCAGCTGCTGGCGGTGTGAGGCGATCTGCACTCAGAGGTGTTCACGTTGCAGAGTGGCGTTCTACTGCTCCAAGGGATGCCAGAAACAAGACAAATGGCGGCACAAGCCAGACTGCGATGCATCTGTTCTCAAAAGAGAATGCACGGGATGTGGAAAGGAAGACGAAGGTATGCTGAGATGTTCCAATTGTCAGAGAGCCTGGTATTGTGGTGCAGAATGTCAGAGGAAAGAATGGGGACGTCACAGGAATGAATGCCACGAAATTGTGGAGAAAACTATTCAGTTGGCAGAGAAAATTAAGTTGGATCGTGCATTGGCACGGCGCATCCCTGGAATGAACTTTACCTATTACTGGGGTAATGTACCAGCTGTGGACCTGCTCAACTTGTCCATGAATGAAGGAGAGGAGTATTCTGATCCGCTAGCTCTGTTGTTGTGTGGAGTTGGGGATCCCAGGAATGTTCTACTCACGATTGCTTCTTTGCCTGACGTTTATAAACAGAAAGTGACGTTCGTGTTAAACGACATCTGTCCATGTACTCTGGCCAGAACAGTATTGCTTCTGTACATGTTGAATAAAGGTAAGTGGTCCCTAAATTTATCCATAGCATAATTGATCGTTTCAACTTAAAGGATGCCACAAGAGGGGGACATTCCAAAATAAGAATTTTTTACAGTTCTGTAGATATCTATTTACCTTTGCATTTCTAAGCTCAAGAACCTGGGGGAGGGGCGGTATGGGAACAGTCTGCCCCAATCCTTAACCATTTCGCAAGACAGAGAGCTTTGAAATGAATCTGGGAGGGGTAATGGTAAGTCCAAAGCCGTTTCCTTTGAATTCCACAAAGGAGAAAATTATGCAGTCAAATGATGTGACAACTATGTCATTTGTTCGGTCGTCACCATTTTGGGCAGCCCGCCTTCTTATAGATTTCTCCAGACCATTAGAAAAATCTTCATATTACCTCGAAAATGATCAACTCCGATGACTAAACGCTGGAATGTTTTCCAATCATAAAATTTAGGCCCGGTTCATATGTCGCATTTCTGCCGTGTCGAATTCAATTAAGTTAAGTGCGGCAGAAATGCAACTGTTTATTCACATATCGCACTTGTGCCGCAGTTAATTCATACTTATACTTCTGATTGTGCTTCTTTTGTCTCGAGAAAATGCATGTAAATCTATGTATAAGATTCAACACGGCAGAATTCGACGTTTGATTCGGTGCCGCATTTCTGCCGGATAATGCGACAAGACCAGTCAAACGTGCAGAGAAATTTGGCAACTTATTCAGAAGTCACATTTCTGTTAAATTTAATTAATTTAATTAATTCAACATGGCAGAAATGCGACGTATGAACCAGGCCTACCGTATATTTAAACTATTTTATCTTATAGGGCCAATAACATAAGGTCCAACTGTGGCTATTCAATTTAAAAAATATATTTAACAATTATTCCTCTACTAGTTATATATATATATATATATATATATATATATATATATATATATATATATATATATATATATATATACATATACATATATTTGCATTTACTTTTCAAAGGAGGAACTGAGGCGGTCGACACTGTGATCCGGGTCTGGTACTCCCTGCGTATTTCAGACAGTGATTTTTCGCTTCTGGTGTCGGCGCTTGAGGAGCTTTTGGCGGCCGACGATTTAAGCACCCTCACAAGTGAAGTTTTGACTGTGGCGGCACCAGAGCAATTGTGTCAGCTGAAGCGAGTCTGGGAAATTTGGGTCCAGCTTTCAAGACGTAGGGGCCGTTGGATAACTGAGAGAAGGAAGTTAGCTTTTCAAAGGGATACCGGTTCAGAACAGGGAATTCAAGATTATTTAAACTCGATTCCGCCACGCCACAAAGACTCCGCTAAATTGTGGATGGAAAATGGGCTGTTCAACTCAAACTCCAAAGCACCGTGTTTAACAAGAGAGAACGTAACCCTTACCGGTTACGCGTTCCAGCGGAAAGAAGGTAGCAAGTCTGACTACGACTTCTGTATTGATCCCAGTAACCTTCCGTTTACGGGATGGGATTACAAGGTGGTAAAAAATGTCTACCACTGCGATTCCTTACCGGGTATGTACTTCACTTACTTATCATCAAATGTCTTGACCAAGTGCGTTGACAAGCTAAAGAGTGGTCAGGTGAGGTTACATGTCATCCAAAGTGACTGCATGGCGGCGGAGCCTTTCCTACCTGCCGAACTAAAGTATGACCGCATCACAACTTCTAATCTCAGTGACTACATTTCCCTTCCAATCCTTCTTGCAAAATTCAAATGCTACTTGAATGCTAACAATGGTCACTCGGTATTGGTGACTGAAATGGAAAACTGGGTGGATGATTACTTGCCAGAAATTAAAGAGGAAATTGAATGTAATTACCTGGAACTCGCACCGAGGGTGGTTAAAGACACAAATAACCCCATACTTGTGTCTTGCAACCTAACCAGCTTTGTGGAATATCATAATCATATTCCAACTTTCCAGATTTACCTCCGTGCAGCTCTTATCGAAACACGCAGTGAAAACGAACTTGCTGCTTTGGCTAAGAAACGGAAATTTCCATCCATCAAAGCCATCACTACTGATTTAGGCCTGGAACTCCGCGACTATTTGAAAAATGAAAACACAGTTTTTCCATTCAAGAGGGCTATAAACTGTCGGCGGGTGAACTTGCTCAGAGGAGTCGAATTTTCTCTGGAGTGGAAGCTTCCCTCGTGAACTTGATAGTCGTTTTTTTTTCTACGACGCGAACTGAATGCATCACATATCAGTCGATCTTCAATCTTTTTAAGTCGTTTTGTGGCTTAGTTGTAGTTATACTATGAATTCAGTATAAAAGGTCAGGTGTAAGCGTCCTGGGGACGAGGTTGGTGTAGCCTAGTCCTAGCTACAGTCACTGACACGTAATAATGATAAAGATGATGATAATGATAATGCAATTAGCAATAATCAAATCAAATCAAATCAAATCAAAAATTTATTTACCCACGGAGTCCATTTCACTAAATAGTGTTCTCCCATGGAGCCGTGCATTAAAAATACGACAACTATTAATTTAACGATGACGATTAAGTTAAAAATAGTAAAATAAGAATGTATAGTTAAAAGTCTAATTTATCTACTACTCAAATTTAGACGAGTTAAAAATATATTACAGTAAGTCCTAAAAATTACTTAATACTTGCTTACTTACTTACTTAATTAATTAATTAATTAATTAAAGCGTAAAAATTGTGTAAACTAGTGGCCTATTAATTCAAAAATAGTAAAATAAGAATCTATAGTTAAAAGTCTAATTTAGCTACTACTCAAAATTAGACAAGTTAAAATATATTACAGTAAGTCCTAAAAATAACTTAATACGTAATTAATTAAAGCATAAAAATTGTTTAAACTAGTGGCCTGCTTAGCCTCGCTAGGTAGACTGTTCCATGTTATGGCACCCCTGTAGCGAAAACTCTTTTTAAGGGCTTCTGTGTTCGGTCTAGGGATGAACAGATTTAGTTCAGAGTCACCTAGATTGTATTTACGGATAGTACTGGTATTCACGAATCTTTCGGATATGAACTCTGGCAATTGTACTCTTGGCAATAGAGCGCTTTTCAATTGAGTGTCGTAAAACCAAAACCAAAGCAATTACTCTAACCAATCACAGCGGTCGCAAACAGCGCGATGAGCCAATCAGAATCGAATACGAAGCAATTGCATGTAGCCGGCGCAAAGCGCGGGAAAATACGCGCGTGCAAGTCACGATTGGTTTTGATTTTGTTTCTAATTGGTTGAGAAAGTGGCGCGAGTTTTCCTGGCCAATCAGAGAGCGAAACAATTCAAAACCAAAGCAAAACCAGAATTACTTTCGACACTCAATTGAAAACCGCTCTAATGATAGTTGGATTAATACTTCAATCACTTGTCCAGTGAACTGACGGTCGTAACAAAACGACGGTATGCAGTTAACATCACACCCGCTTTTTCGTCGATGTATAGCACTATTTGTTCTTAGTTAATTACAGTTCTATATTTAGTGTGCACTAATCCTAGAAGGTTAAAAAACCCTTTGAAAGGTGACACTTTCAAGTCATGTATTGCCGCCATGAATGATTTCCTTAAATTAAAGAGCTTGTAACCGGCATAAGAACCATACTACTTTTCGTCCAATGAAACTAAGTACTGAACATTAAAGCAAAATAGTGGATAGCAATAAAAATACTTATCAGACTTTGATCTAGTACCACCGGTAGGAGATGAAAGGTGATATAGATTTGAGTAGCGCACTTGCGAATGGAACTGATCGTTCACTTTTGTTCAACCCAAGATCCGAACTGTCATTCAGAATGAATTATTACGACGCCCGGACCCTAACCCATATGTTTTCTTTTTTTTTTCTTTTTTTCTTTTTATTTTTTTTTTCTTTTTGTGCATTCCCAAGTGACAGGAGGATTTCCCTTCTTATTGGTACCGAATCAATAGAAAATATCGGTGAAAGCCCGGGGGTACTCCTAGAAAAATTGGATGGGAAGGGGGGTGCGGCCCGCTTCCCGAAACCCTTACCCTATTTCAGACCACAATTTGCGATTTTCCCTACCCTATTTCAGACCTGACCAAAAATTCGATACCCTATTTCAGACCTATTTTACGTACACGGTTGGCTTAAACATAATTTGAGAAGAGCTTTTGTTGACGGTCTTATCGCCTAATGATGGAGAAGTAGCTTGTTGTAAAAAACATGCACTATTCAAGACTAGAGTGCACAAACCATACCCTATTTCATATCAAAATGCTCAAAATCAATACCCTATTTCAGACAAAAAAGGCTAAAATACCATACCCTTTGGGGCCGCACATACCTATAAAGCCCATACTGGAGGGGGTTAAAGTATTCATTTCAGTGATAATTTGGCTGGCGTTACTAAGGAACTTGCAATTGTATTACTATGGATAGAAAGGAAAGAACAATGACGATTTAATTTAAGGTGACAAGAGAGGTATAAACTAGCGCAGTTTCCGTTGGAAAGTGAAGTGCTGAGGGTAAACCACATAAAGAGGAACGGCGGTAAAAGGAGATGTTGTAGGACTAGAGCTTAGATGGTGAACAGATGAGTGACTTGAATGACTTTTTATTGCCTTACGTAGGAAGGCTGGGGGTCCGTAGGAGGTCCAGTGAAATGCTATGTTTCGTACGTTAATAATTTAGCCTGTGTTTTAAACTAAAATCTTGGCACAATCGCCCTTTTTCTGCTGTACTGATCACGCTGCTACTGCTTTGTCACATAAACTTCCAGTAGGCCGACGTGATCGTCGGAAATTGCCGGTTGATATATTGATAAACTGCGATCAGGCATCTTTTACTTTTTGGTTTTGCTTGACACATTTTCGTTGTGTACGTCAGGTTATAAAAGTGAAAATAATAGTTTAGAATATTTTAGAACTAATCTCTGCCACGGTAGCCGAGTGGCAGCGTTTACTTAGATTACTGAGAAATTTCTTCGGTGATAAATTTCCATTCTGTTGCTTTATATTGCTCGTATAAATGTCGGTAAACGTTTTTACGAACAATTACAAAATGTATCGAGTACTCTGCTGTTGAAAAGTATAAGATTTCAATAGCGAGTTATGTTTACAATTTCAGGGTTTGTTGCGTTACACTGCTGCTGAAAAGTATAAGATTTCAATAGCAACTTATGTTTACAAATTCAGGGTTTGTTGCGTTACACTTTATGTTTACAATTTCAGGTTTAGTGCGTTACACTGCTGCTGAAAAGTATAACATTTCAAT